>PVJH01040176.1:0-15874 GCA_004026705.1 Nesogale talazaci
GCCACCTTTCCACCCACTGGCCTGTGATCTTCTTGCATTCAGCATTATTGCATGTGCTGTGTGAGATTAAGAGGAATTTGTGGACTAGTATTGGATATATGGATGCCTTATGGCCTTGATCTGGACTCAGCTGGAATCTTTTGGTAATGTACAATTACTCTTTAATATAATGCTCTCTCTTACACACAGGCGAGTGCCTCTGGATTTGTTTCTCTAGCCTTCCTGGACTAACATACCTCTACACAGGCAAGTTCGGGTTGGTATGGCTTCAGGGGCTACAATATAGTAGTTCTCAATCTTGGCTGCATATTAGAATCACTTTGGGAGCTTAAAAAAAATAAGGATGCTTTTGTTGCATTCCTGGTAGTTCAGATATAATTGTCTAGGAGCCTGGCCTTCAGTATTTTTAAAAGCTTCCAGTGACTCTAGTGTACAACCATGATTGAACACTAACAGGCTAGAAGAACCCCAGCCCACAGCTTCCTCACCCACATGTTCTTGCCCCTGAGGATTTGGCCAGCTGCTTATCTTTCTAGCCTCATCTTTTCAACTCCCCCTGCCTCCTACACGAGCCCAAGCTTCAGCTGAACCAAATGACTTGCCATTTATCTTCTTCTGTCAAATGCTCTCTGACTCCAGTCCCTTTTGTTCATGTTTCCTCTGGCAAGATTGCCTCTCACTGACTAATGCCAGTCCCAATGCACCCCTTCTCTGGGAAACTGGCCCTCAGTCTCTCATGCAGCCCAGGCCCCCTGGCCTTTCTTCTGAATTCTGGAAACTTTTCCTCCCCAAGCACCTTATTGCAGAGGGCAGTGATCAATCACACTCCAAGTGTATGCATCTAGTCTTTCTCATTGCATTCCCACGACAAGTTCCAGAGCAAGGCACCAAAGAAGGGATCTGCACATGGCAGTTGGACAACTGCAACTACTTAACAGATGATCATTAATTCCACAGTTAAATGACAATGTTAAGTACATGAAATGGAGAAAATTAGCATATGGGTATAAATAAGACCGTTTGGTTCTTTTTGTTTTGGTTTTGGTTTTTTTTTTTTGGTAAGGTAACATTTCCTAAGTCATTATTATGTGCCTGGGATTGTGCTAATGCTTTACTTAGAGTTTCTTTTTGAATTCCCATGGTACCCCTCGTTGATCTGCTTGCTAATTGCCATTGAGTTGGTTCCAACTGATGGCTGTCCCCTATGTACACTTTAGAACTGTGTTCCATGAGGTTTCGAAGGCTGTGACCTTCTGGAAGCCAATCAGCAGGTGCCTAGCTCCTGAGGTGCCTCCTGGGGTAATCCCAACAGCTGTCCTTTCATCCACTCATTCAATGCTTAACCATTTGCACTCCTCTGGGACACTGTCAGCCACTCTGGGAGGCAGCCAGTGTCATCCATCTATGGTAAATGATAAAACAATTTCAGACAAACTAAGAACTTGCCCAGGATCATTGCAGGGGAGTAGGGAGTAAGTATAAGAGGAGAGGCCATAGGAGGAAGAGACAAATGCTGACATCATCCCCCGCTGTTGCCCCCACCTTAGCTTGCCTGTGAGTAGATATTTAAGTTACATGTGGCTGAAAGGTGGATACTGCAAGTTTCTTGTTCCTCAGACACACTTCAGTGACATTCAACCCAATGATACTTCACGGAGGATTTATCAAATACCAGGAAAGATGAGAGATGTTGGCGTTCCAAGCACAGACAGCACTCGATCCGGGCCCATGAGGGGTTTCCAGGCTAGTGGAGGTGAGCAGTGTCGATCAACAGACCCTCCTGGATAATGGTGTGTGTTCTTGATGGCGGATGAGTCCCTGGGTGGTGCAAACCGTTTGCACTTGGCAACGAGTTTAAAGGCTGGCTGTGTGAAGCCATGTGGCGATGTTTTGGAAGAAAGGTCTGGTGGTCTGCCTTTGTAAGGATTATTGTGGTAGTTATATAGTTTCAGGTTTATATGAAGATGTGTAAAAGTGTCGGGGTGGAGGTTAGCCTATTAATCAGGTCCCAGCCTGATGGTGACCCTTGTGGGCATTACTGTCTCATAAGAAGGGTCCTGGGAACCTCTCTGCTTCACCTTCCTGATGGCTGACCCGGATGGCAGCCAGCAGCCTGGAGATGTGTCCACCCCCATTGAATCCACAGGACTTTGCACTTAATATCGAGTGGTCCTCCCTCATTCTGCATCATTGCTTGTGCCTGCATGAATCTGCAGAACAACTTATGGACTAGCGTCAGACTTATAGACTTAAGTGGGGCTAGGCTAGGATGTTTGATAGGTATAAAATGACTTCTTGACGTAAAGCTCTCTCTTCTACATTTCTGAGTGCCTCTGGATTGTTTCTCTTATCAACCTGGGCTCACACAATTATAATCAAGCAAGCTCCATGGAGCAGGCTTATTCTGGACCACACAGGACCACCATGAGTTTAAACCGACCCCATGATTTGGGGGTTGTTTTCTCAGGTTCTAATAAGTATTGTGGGTATCGAGTGCCATGTAAGCACAGAAGAATGCTTTCCAGAGAAATCGGAAAGGGTTCACAGAGGAACTGACAGTTGACCTTGACCAGTGACCTTGTCATGTAGAAAAGAAAGCTAGACGTAGCTGCAGGAAGCCAGGCACCCAGGACAAGGTAGGCTGGAAAACAATGAGGGTGTCTGGGTCAAGAGAGAGAACAGTGGAGTGAGGACAGACAGAATGTGAGGGGTCTTGTGTGCCATGCAGAGGAATTCTGACTGTATTCTGCAAAATAATAAGCAAGCAATAGACACTATTAAATCTGTAGCTTAGAAATTATTGTTCTGATGATAAAACAGGGGCCTGAATTAGACAGTTGTTATTACTTTTAATAATTATCCATGTGAAAAATGAAAGTTTGGGTGTACAGTTGTACTAGAATGAATTGTACGTATATATTACCCTCTACATAGAAGTGTTAGGGGCTCAGCAGTTGAGTGAGAAAAAAATGTGAGGAGTGGAGACAAAGTAAATGCACTTCAGATTTTACCTAGATTTGCTTCCCAGTGTTAGGCCAACGGCGTAGAAGATTTTGCTGTACTGGACAACAACTTGTCCACTGATGGCAGTTGTGCTTCTAGACATTTGTAAAGCAGTTGTTATGACATAGTTGACTTGGTTCTTTGCTGAAAATTTAGCAGAATTATCATTGCCCAGATTCCTAGGCATCAATGTTGAATGCAACTGAACACACACTTACACGTTGCCCACAACATGGCAGGTACCACACTTGGGGGTGAGATAAGTAGAGGGCACCCCAGCCCCGCAGAATTCTAGTCTGGAGAGGAGTAGGAGTAGAGAGGCGGAAGACGAGAGAGCTGGTGAGGCAGATGGACCAGGGCCACATCAATGACCTCCCAGTATGCCTGAGACCTTGACCCAATTTCAGGCTTTATGTAATCATTGCATCAAGTCCAACTAAATTATTCAGAAATCTCCACATACCATTTTGATTTAATTTTAAATAACAGGCATTCTTGAGAGAGATAATTTTCAGTACAATGACTAAGGGAAAATATTTTTCCAGCAGGTTTTTTTTTTTTTTTTGCATAGGGAAAAAAAAAGTCAATGCTTCCATCTCCACATCCCACACCCCACATTCCACACCCCTTGGTGTAAAAATATTTGTATTTAAATAATTTTAAATGTCATGCATTTATAATTTAAAAACTATTCTGTGCTCAGAGGGATAAATTTTCTGTTGTTACATCAACGAGGAAAGCTAAATGTTCCTCAAAGGACAATTTCATGAGATTCAAAGGTACTTAAAAATCAAGCAATGTGAGTTGAGAGCATGCATTCCCTGTGGCCCTTGGCAATCTCTGATGCCCCTGTCTATCTTCAGGGACACATAGAACACCCCAGCAAGCACCCTTTACTTTTCTCAGAAGGCTTCTGTTTTCTCCCTTCTCCTCCCCACCTATAAGTACTCAAACGACAGACTTTCTACAGATATATTCATTTTCTTTCAAAGCTACACTGTGTCTTTTACTTTTTAGTTGCTGTGTTCCTTCTCATAAACAAGTCACGATTTTGCCTATCCAAGCTCTCACTGTTCTCTGCCCAGCAGGAAACTGTATCTCCTTGGTCACAGTAAGGGCCTCAGGGATGGGCATGTACTCAAAAATGGGTCATTCAAAGCCTTCCCCAAGAAAGAAGCTGGAGAAAGAGATGGGATGGGAGAGTGCTGATGACTTTAAGGCACTCCCTAGATTTCACCCCACTTAATGTCAGATCTTTTCACCTTGAATCACTCAGGGTTTCATTTGCTTCTTAGTTTAAGCCAATGTTAGTCAAGGTTCTCCCAAGAAACAGAACCAACCGGTGTGTGTGTGTGTGTGTGTGTGTGTGTGTGTGTCTTGCTTGGGTGGTCAATGTGTTTAACTGTTTACCAAAAGATTTTAACATTAGTAAAGCAGGACACCATTGACCGGGGAGGGAGGTGGTGGTAGAGGAGGTATATTCCCTTCCCATTCTCCTACTGTTCCCTAGCTTGTCGTACATTCTTTCCAAAAATCAGGACTTTTTTAAAACACCGCGGGACACAGGAAAATTTGTCTAAAATCAGGACTGTCCCGCAAAAGCAGGACATCTGGTCACTGTATGTTTGGAGTCCATCCAGAAGTGTGTTGGGAGAAAGGTCTGGTGACTGACCTTTTAAAACTTAACCACTGAAAGTCTTTTGGAACACAGTTCCACTCAGAGGTACATGGGGGTCTGTGTTAGACCACATTGATCAGAGAAACAAATCCAAGGACACTTGTGAGAGAGAGTTTCATATCAAAAAGTCATTAGAGATTGAGAAAGCATTCCAGCCCAGCCCAGATCAAGTCCATAATTGTGGTATTAGCCCATATGTCTGACACTAATCCATAACTTCTTCTTCAGACTCACGCAACACATGCAATGATACAAATTCGGGAAGAGCTCAGGCTGGTGGGTGCAAAGTCTTGTGGACTCAGGGCCGGTAGAAGCATCTCAGCACTGGCATGGGTCTCCACATGGCTTCTCCAGATCTCTCAATGTGGCTCTTCAACAGAGAGCTAAAAGCAGAGGGAGAATGGCTCTTGTGGGGCTCCACAAGTCTCTGCATGGCATGGCAACAGGACCACAAAGCATGTGGCCCACTTCCAGGGAAGACATTCCCAGAGTCCTCATTAGAAGGCCATGCCTACAAAGAGACATCATCAGGCTATAGGTTAAACTCTGCCCTGATGTTTCTATGGGAGCCATGTTGGCACCCACACACACAAAAAAACTATCACAGGGTCTCCATGAGTTGGAATTGATAAGATGGTAAGATGGTTTTTGGAGTGTGTGTGGAGATACATTTTATATATATATATATATATATATATATATAGAGAGAGAGAGAGAGAGAGAGAGAGAGAGAGAGAGAGAGAGAGAGAGATTTTAAGGAATTGGCTCAAACAATCAAACAATTATGGGAGCTGGCAAGTCCAAAATCCATAAGCCAGGCAAGCTGGAAGTTCCAGCAGGATATCTGTGTAACAGCCTTGAGGGAGTCAGCTGAGTAGATGAAGCTGACCCACATTAGTGAACATATTCTCCTTTCCCTCAAACAACTGATTGTGATCACATTAACAAAATATCAGGACTAATGTTAGAACAAATAACTGGACCCATAACCCAGGCACATAAAACTAACAATTGGAGCCTGTTTGAATCGAATTTTACTCACGTCTAACTATAAAACTCTTGGGCAATCCTGGATGTAAGTGAATACAATACCCTACAATCATTAAGTTGGTCTTCTCTAGTTTTGTCATACCACTTACTATGATGTAATAAACCACTGAAGCTACAGATATGTTTGATGCTTTATTTATTGCCATTTCTTAGAATTCCTGTCACATAGTTTAATAGTTGTTGAAATGGATTATAAAGGGGGGTATCTGGAGTGCTCATGTCCAGGATTGCCTTGGTACGTTTACATACAGATGTTTTGACTGGCCATGAAATGTGTTTGGTCCTGTCCCATTTTCCTAAGGAACAAAACAGCTTCCCCTCCCCAGCCCCCCACCCCTGCTCCCAGACCACCATGCTTTTGGCTATCAGCCAAGTGTAAATGGTTTGTACTGCTTAGGAACCATGGGACATTACAATGTTATGTCTTTTGAAGCAATGACTTTGTATGTTTGTTTGTTTTAAGCACTCTTCTTCTATCTTAGTTTCTTCCTCAGATTTTTGTACAGTTTATTTGGTCAAGAACATAAAATTTGGGTTCTGGGATTAAACTCTAGTTTTGCCCCTTGTTGTATAAATGGCTTTATATGAATTACTTAACCACACATAGCTTCAATTTCTCACCTGTCACATGTGGATTCTCATTGCTTGCTAGGACTTGTCGGCGCAATTATTGATGTGAAACAGTGATCATGGCGTTTGGTCTGTAGAAAATGTTAAATAAACCTGAAAATAAAGTGCCTAAGAGTGCTCACAGGTTTTTATGACTTAGTTAATTACCACAGTGAGTAGGTTTAACATGGAATGGTTTAATAAATTATTGCAACACATTTTTTAATTTATATTTTTGCCTATATGTCTAGAATTAATAAGTAATTACAACTTTTATTCTAGATGTTTGGATTGGACTGTGTGCTTCCTTCGCACTAAGAAGCTATGAACAACTAACCATCACCCTCTCTGAGATAATCTAGTCAGTACCAGCACAAGTCCATCATCACTAAATTCTTTAATAACTGTCTCAAAAGAGAATTATTTTCTGCTTTAAATTTTTCTTGAGACAATATGTTTTCTGTAAAGTAAGGCAGGTTTAGTGAAATGAAAAATTATTTTTCTTTGAAGTATTGTAGGTTTCCACACAATTAGTGGGACACATATGTCCCAATGGGTCTCTGTTGCTGGGGTTGGCCAGTGAAGCCCATTTCTTCAGAACCACACAGGAAAACAGTCCTTTACCAGATGGCAGCATGTACTAAAAGTGGGACAGAAGTTTTTGGCTAATCCCAGGAGCAAAAACTGAAGATGGCCACTATTAGTCTGAAAGTGTTAAACTTTTCCACTTGTTTCATGACTGCTGCTCTCTATTCTTATGCCAAACAAGTTATGAGCTGGCAGAATCACCTTTATTCCTAGAATAATACCGATGACCCTTGTGTGCCTATTTTAGTCAACTTCCTTTTCTTTCCCAATATAAACATATTGGCCTTTAACCTATTATACTCTCCTACTTGAAGAAATAAATGAGAAATTAAAGTGGAAGAAAGGAATAAGAGAGCATTTATTTTGGAAAGTTGCTAGAGAGAAGACAAGTGTATTGTGCTCTGTGACTTATAGAGCTTAGGTTAGAAATTTTGAAGAGTACTTTTCGAAGGTTCTAGCAGCTTTGTGCCCCTCAGGCCAGGCAGGGATGTAGGCGGTGAGCCAGATGGGAGCAGTCAGGACTGTGCCACCGGGAAGCATGAGGCTTTTGTGTAGTTGTACACTCTTGCTAGTGAGTGGGGTGAAGATCCAACTCTTGCCGAAAACAGCAAAAGGGAACATGACTGGGGTGCGGGGAGCTGTGAGGAAGTCGGTGAGTTTGTGGGGCAACTTGCTAAGGGAGACTGACGACAGGCCCATTGTTGTCACATTTGCGGAAGGTCGCAGACTCCTACTTCTGGAAAGATTCACGCACAGCCCCTGATGCATCAAGAGCTGTGAACATCTGACTTGTATCAGTCAGGTAACTTTACATAACTCATACACAACCGAGTAAATCAGCACCAGGTGGGGCCTAACGGCTAAGAGAAAAGGCACAGAATCTAAAAACAAGTAATAATTATAGTTAAAATTTTAAATGTACTAGCATCCATGAGAAAATGCCGCAAGTAATATGAAGAGGCTTCAGAAAGTTCATTGAGGCCTGGCATGAAGAGATAATGGAATTTTTTCAGGAAGCTATTGAAGCTCCCGCATATGGGCCAGAGTCAGGCATGTTTCTTCAGATGTAGTCTTAGATTTAGGTATAGATTTAAATATATGCCCCGCCCCCAACTCATTTGAAATTGCAGCCATTTTAAGCAGATGAAAATAAAAGTTTTACCAAAGAGCATCTGATTTGTCTTGTTTTCTTTCTGTCTACTTGATGCCACATAGTCAATAGGAAACAATTCTGAGCAGATAGTGTACTCGTGCAATGCTAGAGGTTTGTCTTGAAAACCTAGAATTGCCTTTTACTGATTCCCACTCTTCTTTCAGAACAGAAACAGAATCTCTTTCTGGATTTCTAGATGAACCACTTCAGCCTTCATTTTTACAGCAACAATATTACCATATTATCCCAAACAGGGGTTTCTGCCCCTGTTCTTTAAAAGCAGCATGTAAATCATGATAAGATGTAAACCCTAGTCTTTAAACTTCAGACTGTTCTGACTTCTGGTCATCCCATCCACGCAGACCAGCAGGCCCCACAGAATGGTTGTGCCTGTGATTGTTCAGAAGTGGATTGCCAGACCTGTCTTTCACAGCATCTCTCAGGTTTAAACCACCACCATTTGACCAGTCATCCAACACTGACCATCCACACCACCTCAGGACTCTGAAATCCCAGATGAAAGTATATTGATTTCTACCCACTCTCCAAAATATGAGATTTGTTCTAAATGTTTTTTTATTTACAAAATCAGCCAAGAGGAAAATTCCAAGCCTAGAGAAGGATTCTGAGAAACAATAATGAGTTTGGGACTATTCTTTAAACAACCTGGATGAGATGAAACAAAATGCATGAATTGTTGAGTGTAAAATTGATTAACGGGCTGAGCCCCGGTGGCGTAGTGGTTGTGCGCAGGACTGCAGCCCACTGGGATGGAAGTTCGATTCCAGCTCCACGGAGCAAAGGCTGGGCCTCCTACTCCCACCACCTGAGGGCAGAGATGCCTCCCCCAAAAAACAAACAAAAACAAACAAACAAACAAAAATTGATTATCTGCTCTGTAAACATTCACCTAATTTACAATAAAGGTGAAGAGGATTGTAAAAATACTTTTAAATTTCAATTAAAAAAAGTTTATTTAGTAATATCCGTAGTATATGAAAATCACAATTTTGATGTTAGGAAAATGTATTTCAGCAGAAAACAACAATGTTGTCGGTGTGAAGCACAAACAACCAGAGACATTAAAGTATAGGAAGAAGAATGTAGTATCAGGATTTGAGGAAGACTTATTAATTGCTGTACCTAGATAACAATATGGTGCTTGTTGAAAGAGAGAGGTTTTGAAGCACTTATTGATGAAGATCAAAGACTATAGACTTCAGAATGGACATAGAGAAAACCAAAATCCTTACACCTGGACTAATAAGCAATGTCATAATAAACAGAAAAGATGAAAGCTTTTAAGGATTTTATTTTACTTGGATGCACAATCAATGCTCATGAAAGCAGCAGTCAAGAAATGTGGTAGTCCTGGTGGTGCAGTGCTTGTGTGTGGGACTGCGGCCCACAGGGTTGACGGTTCAAATCCAGCAGCAGCTCTCCAGGAGCAAGGCTGGGCCTCCTACTCCCATCAGGGCAGTGATGCAGGAAAAAATGTGGGAGTTGTGTACTTTATTGTCAATTTGAGAGATGTGGGGGCATTCCTGGCAGGACCTGTGGATCTGGGAGAAAGGCATAGAAAAGGCAGGATATTG
Source organism: Nesogale talazaci (assembly GCA_004026705.1). Taxonomy (NCBI): domain Eukaryota; kingdom Metazoa; phylum Chordata; class Mammalia; order Afrosoricida; family Tenrecidae; genus Nesogale; species Nesogale talazaci. The sequence goes on from PVJH01040176.1 coordinate 9,677, forward strand.
CTGCGTCTCTTGGAGTGATCTTGAAGCTGCTGGTAGTAATCCACACCTTAGGTAGCTAGAATCTGCACTTTCAAGTCTTCTGGCATATTCCAGTCTTGAGTCAGGTGGAAGCAGCTGGGTATCCCCCATTTCCATGACTCTTGGAATAAACGCCAGTCTTGAGGCAAATAAGATCCCAAGTCAGCTCATCTGTCAGCTTTCCACTTTGATCTCTGAAACACAGCCTATCAGAATGCTCCTAACTTTCCCATAATATGGCTAAGATCTTGTATTTCAATTGGACAGTAAGATCCTACAATGCAATTGGACAGTAAGATCCTGTAATGCAATCGGATAGGCTGACTCAGCCAGCTACACCTCATTTATCTAACTCATCCGGAAACACCTCATTTACATAGCCCACAGTGTGGGCCTAAAGTCTTTCATGTTGCAAACTTGTAACCTTATAAGGCTGTTAAGGAAATATATGAAAGAAGATATTTGATCGGTCAATGAGACATATATAAGCCTTGAAAACTGTAATAAAGCTAGATCTGTGCCATCGAGTTTGATCTCCGGAATCTGTGTGCACGATCATTTGGCCCTGCCACCCTCACTTCCCTGCGTGCCAAACCTATTCTCACAGAGAGGTTTAAAGGGAAGGGGTGGAGTTTAGCTTGTCAATCATTCATTTGGAGGCACAAAGGAGATAAATAGCTTCCTGGACACAGGATGCAGGCCCGCTCCCTGGGAAACATTGCACTTGACAAGACACAAGGAGCTACACTAAAGTCCTTAAGCTGGAAGAGCCACATGGAAACCCTTGCCAGCACTGAGATGTGTACAATGCCACTCGATCGACAAAACTTTTCACCCAGAGGCCTGTGATCTTCCTGTATTCAGTGTCATTGCATATTTTGCATGAGTCTGAAGAGGCCTTTATAGATTGGTATCAGACTTATAGGCTTGATTTTGACTGGGCTGGGATATTTTCTCAATGTAAAATTACTCTTTATACAAAGCTCTTTCTTATACATATATGAGTTTCTATGAATTTGTTTCTCTAGTCAAACCAGACTAACACAAGAAATCAAAGCATATATTGTTTGAACTAATCTGCTGCCAAAAAACCTCTTTAAAGTGTTAGAAACCAAAGCTGTCATCTTAAGAACTGGGGTGTACCTTTTCTCAAACCATAATGTTTTTCATCAACTCATGTGTTTGTGAAAGCTGGACCATGAATAATGAAAACCAAAGGGAAAACAATGGTCCTTTTAAATCATGGTATTTAAAAATTACATATAAATATATATATATATAATTTTTACAGAGCAAGAGGGGGAGAGAATACTATTGACTGACAGACAAAAGAACAGATGTGTCTTGGAAGAAGTATAAATCTGTCTTAGAAGAAGCTCCTTAGAAGGCATGATGGCAAAACTTCATCTCACTTCCTTGGACATGTTCTCAGGACAGATGAGTCCCTGGAAAATGGCAGTGCGAGAGATGGATTGACACAGGGGCTGCAACAATGGCTTCAATCATAAAATTATTTGTTGGGATTAAAATTTTTTAAAATATCATTTTATTGGGGGCTCATACAACTCTTATCACAATCCATACATGCATCTAGTGCATGCAAAGCACATTTGTACACTTGTTGCCATTATCATTCTGAAAACATTTTCTTTCTACTTAAGCTATTGGTATTAGCTCCTCCTTTTCCCCTCCCACCCAGTTCCCCCCTTCCTCATGAACCCTTGATCTTTTATAAGTTATTATTTTGTTATGTCGAGCACTGTCTTATGTCTCCCTTCAAGATTGTCAAGATTCAAACTTGTTGCTTACCTAGTTAGCAGAGCAAGTGAGTTCTTTAATTTGAGAAACACAGGTAGAAAATATGCATTCTGCTAAAATATATTTTCGACAGTGCATGGAAGCGCTTTGCACAATTGGGGGAGGGGAGCAAACACAGCACATAAGGACTGCAGTGCAATAAGTTGTGGAAACAATAAGTGAATCAAGGCGGAGCCCCAGTGGTGTAGTGGTTGTGCACGGGACTGCGGCCCATTGGGTTGGAGGTTCAAATCCAGCAGCAAGGCTGGGCCTCCTACTCCCACCACCAGAAGGCTGTGATGTACAAAAAAAAAATTAAATAAAAATAAGTGAATCATTCACATTCTTCAAGGCAAGTGGTCGGATGTCTTCAGACATTCTGGAGAAAAGCACGTCTAAGTTACAGTTTGAATATTTGTAAGACTGACTTGCCTTGGAGTAAAATCAGTTTTCTAAAAACACATCCAAGCATCTTTTAATAACTTCATAAATGAAATGGTTTGGAGATTAAAGCTCAACCCTGGAGAGCGCTCCATGTGGCTCCCTCTCCCGGAGTCATCTCTTTTCCCCAAGAATGGCCTTGTCTGGGCCTAGGCCAGCGTGTCTCACCTAGGACAGTCTTGTCCTCCCAGAGGACATGAGATGGGGTCTGGAGAGTTTCTTTGATTTTCGGAATTTGAGGGAAGGTGCTGCTGGCATCGTGTGTGGAAAACCAGGAATGCTGCGAAACATCCGACCCTGCACAGCGCAGCCTTCCGCCCCCAACAAAGAAATTCTTCTGTACAAACACCTTGTCAGCACTGAGTTTGGCAGACCCTGGCCTTAGGAAGGGGGCTCTGGTGTACAAACAAGGAAGCGGTTTGCATAATTGAACTCTGAAAGCTCTTTGAGACCCACATAAACGGGGGCCTTATAGAATGAGAGATGTCTACTTTCAAGCTGGATGAGTGGGTCTCAAACAGAGGGTTTTAAAAGAATTCTTTGCCCATTCCAAGCCCCCAAAGTAACCATGATGCAGGGAGCATGGCAGGAAATCATCAGCAAGGTGGCCTAGTTTGTTCTCCAGTTGGGGAAGTGCGGCTGTGCCTTCCCCTGCAGAGTTCCTAACTCCTCTTCCAGACCCTTCCATTTGCATTCCACTCCTAAATGTCCCTTTCTGCACAGCTGGCAGCTGTCTGAGGAAGCCCTGCTTGCAGTCACCTGCTCACTGAGCCCATTACCTCTCCACCAGAGACAGAGGAGCAGTCGTCTACCTCTCAAGATTTCCAGCCGTGGAAACTCCTCGGAAGCAGCTCTCTTCTGTCCTATTTGGGTGACCACGAGCCAGAATTACCCCAAGAGCAGTGTGTGCAGAGGGTGGGGAGGGTGGGGGTGGGGTCAATGCACCCAGTACCACTACAAGCTTTAGACTTCGGCCTAGCTTTATTTTCACACGGTCATCATCAGGGATGGCTAGTAGGCTTCTCCCCTGAGAGCCAGGTCCCCACCCAGCCCCTGTCTAGCCTGCCAGGCCTCTGAGATGACTGGGCTTTTTACCACAGTCCTCGGTAGGCAGGTGGCTGCCTTCCTTTATGAACAGTTTCCACCCACAGCAAACCCACGTGTGAACGATTTGGGCTCAACTTAAACATCAGCTAGCATCAGAACCCTGGACTGTTACTAGAAGTGGCAGTCGTGTTGGTAGAGAGCAACGGTATTTTAAGTCAACCAAACGTCACTTAGCAGAACCATCAACCCACAAGCATCTTTCAGACCAACCAACAAAAGGCAAGGGCACAGTATCAGTGACCCACATGATTCATCGTACAAAACAGCCATCGATATGTATTTTTAACACCCACAATTCTATGCAGTTTACATGAGCTACCCGATAGGATGTTACTAAGTTTCTTTTCTTCTCTTAGCCCTTTCTTTGGGGGGGGGGGGGGGAAGGCAGGTGAGGAGGAAAAGAAGGCCTGGGACCAGGGAAGAGACTTGGCCCAGGCCCATACAGGGAGCCGGGCAAGTCAGATCTGGGAACTCTGCGTGCCAGTCTTCTTCCTTCACAAACGTCGGCGTCAAATGCCACAGACAGTAAAGGCTCATCTTCATCTGCATCCCCTTCTGAATCTATGCGTTCCCCTCCCCCCCATTGATTAATGTTCTCCTCTGTAACTCCTCTCTCATGCTTCTAACTTCTTGTACAAACTATTCTGGAAGTTGAGTTAGAAAACATTCTAAAAATGCAAATAATGTCTTTTTAAAAAAAGAAGTTGTAAACGCCCACGCCATTTTCGTGCTTAGTGACTTGCCTCCAACTACATATATGCATGGGTGGATGAGTCTGTTTGGATCCATAAATGTCATCCGTATTTTCATATAGGTTCATCTACCAGATTTCAAAATCTAGTGGTTTCCCCTCACCCTTCAGAAAGCCCATACCCCTTCCCCCCACTATCATGATCCCAATTTTACCTTACAAATCTGCCTAGACCAGAGGATCTACGCTGTACAGATAGGAACCGGAAACATGGGCAATCCAGGACAGATGATCCTTTCAGGACCAGTGGTGAGAGTGGTGATACTGGGAGGATAGAGGGAAGGTGGGGTAGAAAGAGGGAACCAATTACAAGGATCTACATATAACCTCCTCCCTGGGGGTGGACAACAGAAAAGTGAGTGAAGGGAGACGTGGGACTGTGTAAGATATGACAAAATAATAATAATTTATAAATTATTAAAGATTCATGGGCAGGACAGGGAGGGAATGGAAAAATGAGGAGCTGATAGCAAGGGTTCAAGTAGAAAGCCAATGTTTTGAAAATGATGATGGTAACAAATGTACAAAGGTCATTGACACAATGGATGTGTGTATGACTGTGAGACGAGTTGTATGAGCCCCCAGTGAAATGATTAACAAAAAGAAGAAGAAAGCCCGCACCTTGACGCGCTGTTGTTATAGCGGTATCATGTCATCAAGGATGTTTGCATTATATACATAAGTTTATGGCCAAGGTAAAAAAAATCTTGTTTTCTTATTGTTGTTCGGTGTCTTAGAACTGGTTCCGACTCCAAGTGGCCCATGTGAAACCCTGCCCGGTCCCGCGCCAACCTCCATTGGGTTTATTGTTCCAGTCTATTGTTGTAGGTATGGGTTGGCTCCTGGGGAGGGCCTTTCTCTCTTTTGTGGCCCCTCTATTTCACGAAGCACGATAGCCTTCTCCAGGGATCAGTCTCTTTTGCTAGACAATATTCAATGATAAATAATATTTTACAGTAGAAAGGAGCTTTAATTTTGCTTTTTTTTAAAAAAAAGAAGCCATATCTAAGGCTTGACAAACATTTTTAGAAAATATTCTCTTCCTTGATCTGCTGCAGAAGACCCCCAGCATGTGGTCGGGGGGCAGCTCCTGATCACTGTATCTGTGTAAATATTCTTCTATGACTCTTATAATGACCACCTGTAAAGCACCACAGTCTAATTTGTTTTTAGTGTTCCTTCTCGTGCCTTAAGATAACCATTCATTCTTGGCAGGTGTTCTTGGCAAGTTTCTACTCAAGCTTGCATATAGCATATGATGCAGAGTCTTTAACATTCTGTTTGTGTATGCAGATGGGGGGTGGGGGTGGAGAAGTCTGTCTGAATATTTGCCAGAACATTTTCTTTGTACTCATCTGTACTTTTGCAAAACTTATTTATTTCCTTAATATTCAGAAAAGGTTTGAATGTAAAGCACAAAATAATTATGTGAAAACTTTGCAAATGGTATACTTTGTCCCTCTGATTAAGTTCAGATAATCCAATGAAAGTGTCTCTGTACCCCTGCTGTGCCACAGGCCCTGTGCTAACAGCCGTCTTGGTCAGTGCCATCAAGTCAGTTCCCTGTATACAGTTTCCAGTATACAGCAGAAGGAAACATGGTCTGGGCCCGCCCATCCTCACAGCTATTCTTACATTTCAGCCCATAACAACTGCCAGGCAAGTGATTTTAATCTTTTAGAAAAATCAAGCTAATCGGGGAACGGATAGACAGAGGGTCTGCCAAGAGCTCTGACTGCAGTGGTGCACAAAGCAGTGGCCTGGTTTCCACAAGCTTAATGATGGGAAATCCATGAGCAAGTACAACTGATCGCTATGAAGGAGCCCTGATGGTGTGGTAATTACTTGTTGGCCTGCAACAGCAAGGTCGGCAGTTTGAAACCACCAGCTGTTCCTTGGGAGAAAGACGGGGCTTTCCACTCCTGTGAAGGGTTACTTACTGTCATTGCATCAATGCCGACTCACAGGGACCCTCTGGGACAGGGTAGACTGCCCCTGTGGGGCAGTAGACTATAGCTCTTTACCGCAGTAGAACACTCTGCGTTCCTCCTGGTAAAGAGTTGCTGCCTCAGACATTCACAAGG
>PVJH01040177.1:0-15892 GCA_004026705.1 Nesogale talazaci
CACCCCGGCCTTCCAGCGCGCGGGGACAGGCCGAGCCGGACCGAAGCGGCCAGCGCCTTCATTGCGGCTGCGCGCCCCCACTCTCGCCCCTGCGTGCCTCCGGTCGCATGGGGGACGGGGATTCCCGGCCTCCCGGCCCCCCTCCACCTCCCCAGTGCCCCAGACAGACAGAGGGAGCCATCAAAGCGTTGCGATTAAAAATTAACCCAGGTGTGATCCCCGAGAGGGAGGGGGGGCGGCCTGCGGAGCGGGGCGCTCGGTGTGGAGGGCGGGGGCCCCCCCCACGCCCAGCTCTTCCTCCTGCCGTCTTCAGCCGGGGAGGCCCGGGCCGGCCTGCTCCGGGGCTGGCTGGCTGGCTTGGCCGGCCGCTCGGGCCGCGTGCTCGGCTGTCCGCTGTCACTGTGTGTCAAGTCCGGGGACGTTCTCCCCCGCGCGTCCCCCCCACTTCCCCATCGCCTCGCGTGCCTTCCTCGCCGCTCTGGAGTGTGCGTGGAATTCCCCGCGCCACGCCTGGGCTGCTCGCATGGGCCTCAACCGCTGACCGCGGGCGGCTTCCTAAAATGCATGTGTCCACCGCCCGCCCGGGCCGTCTCCTTCGCGGCGCCCCCTGGTGGCGGCCAGGGGGATGCGTCCCGGGCTTGAGGTGGGTGCGGGGCGGGTGGACTGCGGGGTGAGACCTGGGGACTGAGCAGGCCAGGCCTCGGACACCGCCCGTGCAAAGGCCCTGGGGTCGGAATGGTGCAGAGGGCCATGTGAGTTATGTGGCTGGAGCAGAGTGAAGTAGGGGGGTGGGGTGTTGGGACGGGACCCGAGTGGGGCCTGCTAGACAGGGCGTGGTGGGTGCTTGGAAATACCCTCCCTTCCCGTCACCCCTCCTCGCCTGCACCCAGTCCCCCTCCTCCCCCCAGCTTCCTCCCCCTGGAACACATACACACACCCCGCCAAATTCACTTCCTCCTCTTGACCCACGGGACAGATGACGTGGTCCCGCACCCCTACTGGAGGGGTCCCTGGGACTCCACATCGCGGTGTGGGGGGGGGTGCACCCCCTCCCCAAGGCCCCAGTGGGTGCTCTCAGCATGCAAGTGAGAGGCCGCGGGCCCTGAACCTGTCCTCCTCGCTGCTGGACCACGCCGGACCCCACTCTTCCCAGTCTGGCCTTTTCCTTTCTCCAGTGTCCAGGCTGGGGCCCCGCCAACCTCGCTCCCCACTCACCCCCCTCCCATCCCTTCCTGCTGCTGGTCTGCGCTGAGTCAGTGCCCACCCACCACACCATGCTGGGCTCATTCATTCATTCACTCCATTCATTCACTCAGTGGGCGGGAGCCCTGCTCCAACATACAGGGGAACTTGGCAAGGTCACACATAGGTCAGGGCTCAGTGTTGGGGAGGCGCTGCAGCTTTACCCCCAACAGTCTGGACCCCTGACCAAGCAGGTGGGTGGACTGGGCCCCAGGGTCAGACAGTATTGTGCCCCCCATGGGGGTCCTACCCCTCCCAGAGGTCCGTGCACCTCCTGCCGAGCTCCACAAAGAGCCCCTTCCCGGGACAAAGTTGCTTTATTTCTTAAATGTGTATTGTGTTGGAAACGTGCACCTGCCCACAGGGCATTGCTCGCACAGACTTTGCACAGCTGCTGAACGGGGTCACAGCGTTGGGTCTTGGGGACCTTACAGAGCTGCTGGGGGGGAGGGGGAGGGCGTCGGTCTGTTCTGCCTGTGAGGCTCCCTTGCCTGGTGCAGGGGCGTGGCGTTCCCCAGGGCTTCCTTGGCTGTGACTGCGCCTATGTAGAGCGCCAGGCCTTTCTTCCTCCCCCTGCCTCTGTTGAAACCAACCACGGAGCCTTCTTCAGAAGCTCCTGGGGCTGTGTGTGGGAGGGGGTGGGGAGGAGAGGAGCCCCAGACTCTGTCCTGCCCGCCGCTGGGGGACTCTGCACCTGGACCCCAGCACCCCTCCCCTGCCCTCAGACCCCCTGCAGGCCTTTCCAGGACCGCAGGAGGAAGGTGCCCTGGTGGCAGTGTGGGTTGGGCATCAATCGGGCTGCTCGCACCGAAGTCAAGGTTCAGCCCTCACAGGTCAGATCACGGGAGACAGGCTAGGCCCTGCCCACTTGTGGGATGTGTGGTGGTGCGCACATATTTGTGTGTGTGTGTGTGTGTGTGTGTATGAGAGAGAACGAGATATACCTGGTTGGGTTACTGTGTTGCAGTGCACGTGTGCATCACACGTGTGCAGGGACCTGGGTGAGTGTGGGCATATCCGTGGCACGTGCACATGTATGTGTGCAGGGGGATGTCTCTGAGGCCCAAGCCGCACCACCACTGCCCAGCCCAGCCTCCCGGGACAGTGGGCAGGCCAGCCGGAAGCTGCCTTTGTGTCCTCAGCCTCTGGGAATGCAGACACATCAACCGGCGGGCCTCGGCCCAGAATCCCTGTCGCTGTGTCCCCAGCCTAGAGAACTGTGTACGAACCACACCCTGCCCACCTGGGGCCCTTCCTGTCCGTTGGCTGAAGGACAGGGTGGAGGCTGTCCTTCAGGGCGGGTTGTGGGGGAGACCAGGACCTTGGGTTGGGGCGCAGGAGGCAGAAAGCTCTGGAATGGACAGTCTCAAGCCCTGGAGAGTGCTGTGGGCAGGGAGGGCTGCCCACCCAGCCCTCCCTTCTGCCCGTCACCCAGACCCATGGACCTGGGCAGAGGCCTCACCTCCAGGTCCCCACAAGGTCCAGAATGTTCCTCTCTGGTCCCCCGCTGACTTCCTGCCTGCCTGCCACGCAGCGCTGGGCCGTGGCAATGAGCAAGTCCACTCCCAGTACCTCCCGCCTCCCTCGGGGTCCGTCCACAGGGGCCCAGCATCCGGACCCCAGCAGGGGCCGCAGCCAGCCAGGCGAGGGAGGAAGCAGGTATGCACTGCTCTGCACCAGCTGGACCTGGCCCCAGGGGTGGGCAGGCCCTCAGAGCTGGGCTGCCCGGCCTCTCTTCTGAGGCGCCTCTGGGAGACTGGCCACTTGCCGGTCATTTTAGTGGCTGACACATTCACTGTTTCTCTGCCCGGGACCTGTGGCGGTGGGGAGCCAGGTCGAGGGTGCTTTCACTCAAGGAGGTGATCGTGATAAGGAGGGGCCCTCCCCTGGGGCCGTGGGGTCCCCCGTGGTGGCTTGTAGGGTCCCTCCAGAGGCCTTGCCGCTGATGCCCACAAAGCCATTGTCCCAGCCCCGATCCGCACCTGCTGGCCAGCCCCCTGCCTGGAACCTTGAGGTCCGGGGTGCCCTCCCCTCAGCGAGCCCAGCTCCTCTGCGGGGTCAGGCTGTCAGACCTCTTGCGCAGGGGTCATCGCCCTGGACCCGCCTCCACATGCCACCACCCAGCACCCTTGAGCCACGTCTGCCCACTGGGTGTGAGAGAAGTGGAGGGGTTCAGGGTCCAGCTGCTGGGCAGGGGGGATGGTGGATAGTGGAGACCAGCAGTGGGTCCCCCACCTCCTCTGGGGACCGCTCAGCCTGGGCCAGTGGAGTGGGGAGGGATGCAGGGAGCTGGGGCCCATCTCTTACGGAGGGCGAGGTGGGATGGCTGCCTCCTGGGGGCAGCGGAGGCCTGGGGGTGCAGGGGGGTGTCTGGGGCCTCCTCCCTGGGACAGGGCCTTCTCTCCTCTGAAGCCTCCCTCTCCCCACAGGTCTGGCTCAGAAGAAGGCGACCACGGCTGAGGTGAGTGTCCGTCCGGCGGGGGGTGGGGGACCCAGTGCTGCCTTGACGTTGGTGTAGCAGGCCCCCTTCCAGAACCTTCTCTCGGCCTGTGTCCTGCATGGGTTGCGCTCAGGGCTGCAGCGGACCCAGGCGACCAATCCAGCTCCCCTCCTGACAGGGCCGGGAAGAGCTGCCCCTGAGCATCCAGGCCGGGGACCCTGACTGGTGGTTTTGAACTGCTGACTGAGTGGTCAGCGGCCCAATGCTGACCACTGCATCACCGGGGCGGCTCGAGGGACCCTTCAGAGCCATTTGTTTGTTTTGTTTTTCACTCGCTGAGGTGGAAACACCCCCATTCGCCCCAGGGTGGCCTGTGTGCCAACAAAGCTGGTATCTGGATTGCCGGCAGGGCCACCCCGAGGGCAGGAGTTTCTGCGAGCTTCCTGACCGAGCAAGAACAGCGGCCGGAGGGAACCGGCAGCCCACCCCGTCGGGGGAGGGGGGGGTAGGGGGAAGGGAAGCCGTGCGACTCCCAGAACACGCACTGAGGGGCTGGTACAGGACAGTGGGGAAGGGCGGCATGGACTGGGCAGGGTCGCCAGGGACCCCTAACAACAAGGCCAGACCAACCCTAATGTTGAGGTGCAGACCCTGTGTTGTGTACCTCACCCCTTTAAAGAGAAGCACGGGTGTGTTCCAGAATGCTCCCCAGAGGATACGCGCGTCCAATTGCAGCGCCCCAGTCTCCCCATCCCAGCCCAGAGAAGCACCCGTCCAGGCTGGGCCATGCCCTGGGGGGTCATCCCCCACCATAGCCTCCCCCCCCCCCCATGGGTGGATGAACATGCGTGGGCGAGTCCCACGTCCTGGCAGTTGTGAACCCTCTTGCTGTCTCCACGTGGGGAGATCCACAGTCCTGGGGCTGCCGTCCCCGGGAGACTCTGAGGTGTTGGTGGAGAGGGAGTCCTCCTCTCACGCAGCCCAGGCCCTGTGGCCCCCATGGAGCGGTGGACAGACAGATCCACCACGGGGACCCTGTGTGGAGGGCTGGGGCTGGAATCTTCGGGAGTCTGCTCTGGGAGGGGCCCCTGGGGCAGGCGCATGTGCAAAGGCTCTGGGGCAGCAGCTGGATCAAGGCTAGTGTGGCAGGAAAAGGAGGTGAACTGCAAGGTCGGCGGCCAGGAGCCCCTGGAAGCGGTGGGCAATGGCTGCCTGGGGGGCTGCTGGCCGAGGCAGGGCCCCCCTGATGTGGGTGCTCCCGGCACCCTCAGGCAGCCGCGCAGAGAGCCGGCTGTGGGGCCAGGGCCCTGCTGGTCCAGGATGACCACACCACAGGGCAGACAGGGTGGAGGCCCTTGGAGGGGGAAGTGGGCGGATCCTGGAAAGATCTGGAAGGCGGAGCAGACAGGATTTCCTGACAGATTGGCTGTGGCCGGAGAAGGGGAGCTGAGGCTCTGGGAGGGCCTGGGGGGAGCGGTGGGGGAAGGTCTGGCCCAGTGGGGGCTGTGGACCGTGGGCACCCATAAAGTCCCCTTCGTGGGGTGTTGATAGCCTGCCCGCGTCGCTAAGCTTGAGCTGGGGATCCTGCAAAAGATGGGGAGTGTTAGGGGTCAGGGAAGGGACCCAAGGACCCGCGGTGGGAGGAGTCAGGTGGGAACGAGGCTCTCCAGGGGTGGCACGTCCACATCAAAGCTTGGCCACCATCTGGGCGAGGGTGTGGCTTGGCTGGGGGGGTCGGGTTGGGGGGGGGCACAGGGGGAGTCCCCATACCCTCCCCAGGGCTGTGGGATCCCTCCCTGGGGGCCTGCACAAGGGACCTTTCTTGGGAGTTGCCCGCCCTCTGGCGGCCGCTTGGGAGAACACGCTGGAGTTGGTCGGAGGGCCATGGAGTTCGCGGTCAGGGGTGGAGAGGGGCTGTTTGTCTGGGACCCCCGTCCCCACCCCACCCCTCTCCCCCTGACTGTGGAGGCAGAGTTCCAGGTGACCGGACGGCCTCCGCAGTCAGGGCTGGTGGGCAGAGGGGCGAGGAGACCCCTGACTGGGCCAGACACACCGGTGTGTGTTCTTGGCGTCGGGCAGACGGAGGAGCAGCCCCTGGGGCCACCAGCCCATCGAGGGTGGGTGAGCCCCCCCTCCCATGCTATTGACAGTCTTTCGTGGGCAGTGGGTCTCAGGGGACCCTGGTGGGTGTCACGATTTGGGGGAGTCTCAGAGCTGGCTGGCATCTAGTGGGTGGAGGCCAAGGTGCTGCTGCTCGACGGCCTGTAGCAGACCGGACACGCACCCTGGCGAAGGGCTGTGAGGGCCCTCCCTTGCCAGAAGGGGTCCAGTTTCCAGGAATCTGGGTCCTGTGGGTGACACCCTTCCCCTGCACATTGGCTCTGGCCCGTTGGGCACGGTGACTCAGCCCCTTCTCGGCATCCCTGGAACATTCCACCACCTGTGGCTGGCTTCATGACTCCTGCTTCTTCCCGCCAGGCTCCCTCGATGGCCGGACAGGCGGGCCCAGGCCATGGGAAGAAGCTGGGCCACCGGGGCGTGGACGCATCGGGGGAGACCACCTACAAGAAGGTGTCACAGGGCCCTTACTCTCAGCCTGGGGCAGTGGGGAGGGAGCCTGCCCACTGGAGGCGTGTCTCAGCCACGCACGTGTGCACACACACGCACAGTTCCTGACAACCGGGTGACAGCCAGGTCGAGAGAGCCTCTGGGTGCTGCCCCCCCCCTCTCAGCCTCCACCCCCGGACCTGGGCCCTGGGCCCCTCCCCACTCTCGGGGGTGGCATCTAGAGGGAGGGGCTCTTAGGCGCCTTACCCCTGCCCCCCTCTCCCCCCCACCCCCGCCCCGGGGACTGCTTGCCCTGCTCTGGGCGAGGCACTCGAGCAGGACCTGAATCTGCTGGCTCTCCCACAGACCACCTCGTCCACCCTGAAGGGGGCCATCCAGCTGGGCATCGGCTACACGGTGGGCAACCTGAGCTCCAAGCCCGAGCGCGACGTGCTCATGCAGGACTTCTACGTGGTGGAGAGCATCTTCTTCCCCAGGTGCCGCCTGCCCGCTCCCCGCCTCCTCTTAGGGGGTCCCCGGCTAGCCAGGACAGGGACTGTGGTCCCCACGAGAGAGAGAGGGAGAGAGAGAGAGAGACTGAGACTGCAGGCAGCCAGCATGCCCTTCTCTGACCAGTGTTCTAGGTGGCTGCTTAGGCTCCTGCCATCCCAGCAGCACACACCCCTTCCCTTGACTCCAGGAGCCCTGCACACGGCAGGGGGGGGGGTGGACATGGGGGGGACTCTGACCAGGTACAGCACTGGCCATGCCTGACTGCGAGAGCGGCAGGGTCGGTCCGCTGGTTTGTTCCTGGGGCACCATTGCCTGACAGAGGATGGAGGCGCCCCGGCGGCAGAGCGGTTAGGAACTGGGCTGCTCCCTGCAGGGCGGGCAGTTCTCAACCACCAGCCTCCCTGCAGGAAGAGAAGGAGGCTTTCGACCCCCACCAAGCGACAGCCTCGGGAGCCCAGAGAGCAGTTCTAGCCTGCCGTATAGGGTGGCCGTGAGGGGACCTTGCCGGAGGGCGTGTGCGTTTTAGAGCCAGAAATGAGTCGAAAGAGCGGACAGCGTCACCCAGGTTGCCGTCACGTGTCGTGCAGCTCGCTGGTCAGTCAGACGAGGCGAGTCCGACAGTTGTCACCCAGTCCTGAGAGCGCATGCCCTTCTTCCCGGTTCCCCACGTGACTCGTGGAACGACGGTTCTTAGTAGTGGCAAAAGTATACGTGAAAAAAACATTCTTCCAGTCAACAACTTCTGTGTGATGGCCCTCTAAATCTTGTCCAGCCAGTTAGCTGTCTGCAAATGGCTCCCCCCCCTCCAGCCATGAGGGGGACCAGGGGTGGGGGGTGGGGGGCAAGAACGCTGCCTCCTCCACCCTCCCAGGGTCACCCCCGGGCACGTTTGGCTTCTTTCCTCTTTTGGGGGGTAGTAGTTGTGTTAGTCTACGAGAGAAACAAACTCATAGAGACTCACGGATGTGTAAGAGAGAACTTTATATGGAGGAGTCATGGTGCATCGATAAAACATCCCAGGCCCGTCCAGATCAAGTCCGTGAGTCTGATACTAGCCCCTGTGTCCAATCCGAGTCCATAAATGGCTCTCTGACTCACGCAGCCCACGCAGGAAGACCACAGGCCGGTGGGTGGGAAGTCCTGTGGCTCCAGTGGCAGCGGCCGCCTCTCCGCGTGGCCCCTCCAGCTCCCGGGTGCGTCTCCCCAGCAGGCAGCTGCGGCAGAGGCAGGGTGGGCCCCGCCTCCAGGGAGCACCCAGGAGCCTCGTGGCTAGGCCCCGCCCATAAAGAGACATCGTCAGGCCGTGACCTGACCGGACAGGCTAAAGCTCCACCCCTTCGTTCCACTCGTCCAGTTGACATGAAACCGTGTCACTACCACACGCGTTGACCCCACTTAGCGTTCACGTGACACACACTTCTCTAGTTCCGTCCCTCATAAAAAGAGCCACCTATCCATCCCGTTCTCGTGCTCCCTGGCCCCTGGACCTTGCTGGGGCAGTGCTCTGGCGGGGTCTGCAGGCGCAGAGGGGTCCTGCTAAAGGAAGAGGGAGCGTGGGGTCTTCTCGGGGCTGTGGCTCAGGCTGTGGGCGCTGGACTGGGCCGTGTGGGCTGGACGGTGATGGGGGGTGGGGGCGGAGGAGGTGCTGGAAGGCCGCAGCCCCTCACCCGCCACCCGCCCCCTTCCTGGGGCTTTCTCTCCTCTGTAGTGAAGGCAGCAACCTCACCCCCGCCCACCACTTCCAGGACTTCAGGTTCAAGACCTACGCCCCCGTGGCCTTCCGCTACTTCCGGGAACTCTTCGGGATCCGGCCCGACGACTACCTGGTAGGCGTCTCCGATGTCCGGGGCCTCACAGCAGACCCCTGCGGCTTTGAGCAACCGAACTCCCTGCCCTGGAGCCCACCCAGACCACAGGGCCCCACGGGACCGGCTGGGGCCACCCCGTACGGGTGCGAGACCATCCCCCTGGGAGCGGCTGTTGGTTTTGAACTGCCAACCTCGTAGGTGACAGCCCCACACCATGACGTGCCCAGGGCTCCAAACGGGCGCACCGTAGTCCTGCCGAGACGTCTCTGGCCATCGCTGTGTGTCTCCTCTCGGCCGGCGTGCCTCCTCAGCGCCAACCCACCATGGGTCATGCAGGGTCGGCCCTGCCTGGGGACGGACGCCGGCTTGCTGCCCTGGATTCTAGGGAACATCCTGGTTCCCTTCTTCCGTTCTGCTCGCAGCCCCTGCTGCTGGCACGTTCTCCACACACACATGCTTCTCCCTGGGCCTCCCAGTTCTCCACGTCTCCCCCTCCCAGCTCTCTCGGGAGGCCTTTCTGGCCCTGTAACTGCTGCTCCTTGGTGGCCCCATGCCCATGGAGTAGGTCTTTTCTGAGCTGCCACACAGCACCTCCCGGCGTCTGGGGGCCTGGCCTCCACCGTCCGCCCCGCTGGGCCCTGCTTTTCAAGCCTCTCCCAGCCGCAGTCTGGGTGTTGACGGGCCGAGTCTCATCTGAGGCTCGACTGGGGCCCCGTCTGCTTTGCTCACCCCCCTGTGAGAGGGGCTGCCAGCTAGTCACGCGCGCCCCCAGTGGCCCCTGCCCCACACCCCTTGACTAGAATCCCTTCCACCAGCTCAGTGAGGTTGACTTTCTCAAACGAGAAAGATGGACACTTAGACTGCCGCTTGCCCATGACTCTGAGCGGGCCTGGAAGGCTGTGAGACCGTGTGTGGCGTCGCTGCCCATGGCTGTGCCGTGGGCTCCAGTCCATGGTGACTCTGTGCACGGCTGACCGAGCCAGCCGCGGCGTCCCCACTGTGATCCAGGGGCTTGCCAGGCCTCCCTTCTTAGTCTGAACAGTTGTATGTGAAGAAGACAGCCTAGCCCAGTCCAGAGCAGGTCTGTCAGTCCAATAATATATAGTTCATGTGTCTGATACGAGTCTATAAGTTCCTCTTTAGACTCACACAGCACATGCAATGCCACGGAACGCAGGAAGGCCACAGGCCAGTGGGTGGAGGTCTTGTGGACCCAGTGGAGGTGGAGCACTCAACATCGGCACGGTCCACGTGTCTCCTCCAGCTCCGAGTGTCTCCACAGCAGGAAAGGGGAGGCTGAGAGCGTGGGCTTTGGCCTTCAGTGAGCCAGTGATCACTGCCACGCCCCAGTATGAAGGCACGACAGTGCTGCGACCTGATTGACAGGCTGGGAGCTTATGTAACTCGGCTGACAGCCGCCCCTCCCTCATGGGTGGCCCTGCCTGCAGCCTCGTGCCAGCCCACTGCTTTGAACCGATCCGTGTGTGTGTGTGTGTGTGTGTGTGTGTGGTAGTTGGGGGGGGGGGGTGCTGTTGATCCCTCGGGGGCAATGATGGTGACATTCCCTCTTGACAAAGAGGCTGTGTGGAATGACACGTTGCCCTGTCCCTGTTGACCCCACCCTGCACCCCTCGGGCTGCCATCACACACGGCCCCGTGGTGGCAGCAGGGTGATTTCAACAACTCCCAGTCCCCGAGGCCAGCAGCCCCAGCTGAGGGTGGCAGCAGGCCATGCTCCCACCCAGGGCCCCTGGGACACACCCACCCGCCCCCGTCCCTCCTGGCCTGTGGTGGTCCGGGTGCCCACCATAGCAGCCGCAGCCCATCACTAGAGTTCCTGCCTTCACGTTCACTGTGAGGTCTGCCTCCTTTTTAAAATGTAAAAAGGAATTTAATGTAACGGTTTTATTGACGTATAATCCATATAGCATACAATTCAGTAGGTTAAACCAACTCACAAGAGTTGTATACCCTCACTCACGGTCAGCTTAAGGACCTCTGCCTTTCCTCGTTACTGTCAGCTCTGCATTTACACACGCACACGCACTCACCACCACCGAGGGACCGACCCCCAGGGACTCCACAGGGCAGGGGCGCACTGTCCCTGTGAGACTCCGAGAGTGGAACTTCTTATTCATTTACTCTATATTTTTTAACCCTCTTACCGGGGGCTCACACAACTCACCGCAGTCAAGATGTCCATGTCGTGTGCAAACCACACGTGTACATCTGTTGCCATCATCATTCTCGAAGCAGCCTCCTTCGACTGACGCTCATGGTATCCCTGAGAGTGTGGCTTTTTAGGGACGTGAGAGGCCTGGTCTCTCTCGGAACCGCTGGTGCTTCCCACTGCGGGCCTGGCGGACAGCAGCCCAGGGCGTGACCCACGCCCGCCCATTCCGCCCACGGGGGTTCCAGAGTGCGGGGTGGAAGAGCCGGGGGGCCAGGCCAGTCACACCCCTGCCTCCTCTCTCTCAGGAGGGTGCCACTCCTGACCCCGGGCCCCTCCTGGGCCCCAGGGGGACGTCCCCTTCCCCCGACAGAGGCTGCGCCCACAGATGCCCTCTCGGAAGAGGCTGCATTTCTAGGGACTGGGGTGAGCCTGCCCTGGGGCCCGTCCTGCCCGGATGCCCCGGGGAAGACGAGCTGCCCGGGGCTTGTGAGGTCCTCTTGGCTCGATTCCCTCTCTGGGAGAGCACTGGCCTCGGGGTCAGCCGGAGGAGACCACCCGCCGACCCTGTGACCCACAGGGACCCTTCCCTGCTGTCTTGGAGGGTCACTGTGAGTGGGATGGCAGCGAACTGGGGGCTGGGGGTATGTTTTTTGGCAGGACAGCTGGGCCGTGAACTTCCAGCATCTGTACACTGGCCCTTGCCCAGCCCAGGACCTGTGCCTCGGACGTCTGTGTTGGCTTGGGCACTGCCCAGCGCGTCCCTCCCCGCCCCCGCCCCCTTGATGGCACCCGTTTCCCCGTGAGCTGTGTGTGGCAGTGTTCCGGGCACAGCCTGCGAGCCGTGTCACACCCTGGGTGACCTGCAGGGCAACAGTGAGTGCCGCCGTCCCACAGACAGGGCTCCCACAAAGCAAAATGCCGCCGGCCCTCCGCCATCTCCGGGACCGTGTGTGGATCGGGCCACCGGGAGCCATGGGGTTCTCCCTGGCTGGTCTTCGGAAGGCGGTCACCAGGCCTTTCATCCTGGTCTCTCTGTGTCGGCAAAGCCACAGCTGGTGCCGAGGGTCACTGTGGGAAGCAAAGCTGGTCTCTCACGTGGGAGGCATCCTGGAGTTGACCTCTTGGGGTCAGCATTGAGCTGCGCTCTGCCGTGCTGGCTTCTGGGGGCTGAGATCACAGTGCCTCTGGGAGGTCCCACACGCCCTGTGGGGTGAACCGTGGGCAGGCCTCCTGCTGCTCTTTGGGTCACATGCTGCCCAGACCTGCACCCCCACTGCCGCCGGCCAGCTGCAGGCTGAGCACCAGGTGGGAGGCCTAGGAACCCGGGCTGCTACTGCTAACTCTGTCCTGCTCTCCCAAGATCACTGCAGGCTGCAGCTTGGTTCTGGAACTTTCTCTGCTCATAGGTGGATGGAAGGTTCTTGGGTGTTTTCTCTGGGGTGTGGGGTGCTCTGCCTGGTGGCCCTAGAGGAACCACCAAGGGCCCCAATTTCTCTGCAGGTGCCCAGAACCAAGGAGGTGCCAGTCAGGGGCATCTGTGTCCCTCCTGGCTTGTGGCAGGGGGCAGGAGGGACAGAGAGATGGCTGGGCCTGGAGGTGGCTGTGGCTGGGACAGGTCTGCCCTGCCCTGGAGTCCTCTGTAGTTTCCTGCAGGCTCCCACATCACGGGCATATGCCACACGTGCCTGCTATCAGTGCTGCCCTTTCGGCTCCAGCCGCAGGGACCAGGCAGAGAGGCCTGGCTGAGGCTGGCCTAAGAATGTAGTTGGTTGGGGGTGGGGGGGAGGGCCTTGTCCAGATGGCACCATAGCCATGCACTGCCCACTCCCAAAGAGGCACCTGGCATAGGGCCAGCCAGGCTCAGCTCCGGCCCGGAGCTCAGCTCAAGGCCCGGCCATCAGCTCTGTTGGGGGCCGACAGACACTCACTGCCACAGGATTCTGCTCTGCTGCTGGCCGGGACGCCTGCCCCGGTGCTGTCACACCGTTGCTGTGGGGCTCTGGGTGCTGCTGGGTGCCCGGGGGGGCAACTGTCCCATGCCCTATGTCCATGCCCCTGGCTGGGGGCTGTCAGGTCTCAGCCCTGAGCAGGTCGCTGTGCACAGACTGAGCGGGGCCCCTGGAGACCTGGTGCGCTCTGGGAGAGGAGCAGCAGGGGCCGCGGTGCTGGCCTCGTACCCGCTCCTTGCCCTCTGGCCTGGCCTCGTGCCCGTTCTGACGCCCAGGTTAGCAGGATGCCCGGGGGACGGGGCTGGAGATGTCCTGTTAAACCCACTGTTGAAGCTGATTCCAGAAGAGCCCAACTGCCCGCCACACGCCCGCCACCCACTGCTCCCGGCACCACACCCAGCCCTGGACCCCGCAGTCACAAACCACCTCCTGGGTGTGTGCTGTGGTCCCTCAGGTGCCCTCTGCCTGCCTGGGGCAGCCCCTGTGGAGCGCAGTTAGGGTTTTGGGGCACATGGGACAGAAAACGCAGCACACACCGCTGGAACCAGAATACTGACCCTTGAACCAAGAGGCCCTGGAGGCCCCTGTACTTTGCCCACGTGCTGGTCCTCGGAGGGCTGGGGGGGTAGGGGGTGGGGGCTGGGAATGCAGTGACAGTGCAGGTGACAGTGACGTCAGTGTGAAGAGGAAGGGGGAGAAGGCAGGGGCTGATCAGGCGCCCCGGCTGGATGGGGGACACCTCACCAGAGACCCTCTTCCTGCCTGCCCTCCGTGCTTTGCCTGCCCTGCTCCCTGAAGGTCCCCTGGGGCTCCAGCCTCCCGTCTGTGTTCCAGGCAGGAGCTGGGAAGGGGGCGGGGTGTTTCTGTCCGTGACAAGCGGTGCTTGTAGCCCCCAACCCAGGGGTCATCAGACTGGGGAGAAGCCAGCAGCCGTCCCTGGGCCTCCCTCCCTGCCACCGTCCCCCTCAGTGCCCTGCCCTCCCACCCATGGTAGCCCCCCTTCACCACCGTGTCCCCGTCCTCCCTTCCACTCCACCTGGAGAGCCCCTCCCAGCATGCACCTCTCCACCTCCACCCCCCCAGTCTACACACACCCCTGCCTCCACTTCCCCCACCTCCTCAGCCGCCTCCCCACAGCAACTCCCTTCCTGAATCTCACCTCCTCAGCAGCCCTCATCTCCGCCCCAACCCCCTGCAGTACTCGCTGTGCAACGAGCCGCTGATCGAACTCTCGAACCCGGGCGCCAGCGGCTCCCTCTTCTACGTCACCAGCGACGATGAGTTCATCATCAAGACGGTCATGCACAAGGAGGCCGAGTTCCTGCAGAAGCTGCTGCCCGGCTACTACATGGTGCGCGGCCGCCCCCTTCCAGGAGGTTCCGGCCCGGGATGGGGGTGGGAGGCCCACCACTGGGGACCTGGAGAGTCAGGGCGCCCCATCCCGGGGTCTGCAAGAACCACGCCCCACTCCAGCAGGTCGGGGTGGGTAAGGTCAGAGGTCAGCGTGGGCCCCTCACTCCACCAGCAGTGACCAGCGGGCGGCGGGCGCAGGGGAAGGGACCCTGGCCCACTCTGGAGACTTGTGATTGACACCCGAGGCCCCGCCCCCCACGGTCCCTTTTCTCCGCCCCCAGCGGTGTGAGAGCCCCTCGCACCCGGAGAGCAGGAGCTAAAGGGGGGTTGTGTCCCTCGGGTGACAGGGTGCCCAGGGGGTCCTGTGCCACGGCGGCGCCCTGCCCCAGGGGCAGAGGCTGGGCTGGGGCGCGGGGCGGCTCCTCCCCGCTTACCCCGCCCCCACCCGCCCCGTGGCCAGAACCTGAACCAGAACCCGCGGACCCTGCTGCCCAAGTTCTACGGGCTGTACTGCGTGCAGTCGGGCGGCAAGAACATCCGCGTGGTGGTCATGAACAACATCCTGCCGCGCGTGGTCAAGATGCACCTCAAGTTCGACCTGAAGGGCTCCACGTACAAGCGGCGCGCCAGCAAGAAGGAGAAGGAGAAGAGCATCCCCACCTACAAGGACCTGGACTTCATCCAGGACATGCCCGAGGGCCTCATGCTGGACGCCGACACCTACACCGCGCTGGTCAAGACGCTGCAGCGCGACTGCCTGGTGAGCAGGGACGCGCCCACGCCGGGGACCTGGGCTGGTCGCTGGCCGGTGGGGCGGGGCCTCCTGCTGACCCCGCCCCCGCCCCGCCCCGCCCCGCAGGTGCTGGAGAGCTTCAAGATCATGGACTACAGCCTGCTGCTGGGCGTGCACAACATGGACCAGCAGGAGCGCGAGCGCCAGGCCGAGGGCGCGCAGAGCACCGCCGACGAGAAGCGGCCCGTCGGCCAGAAGGCGCTCTACTCCACGGCCATGGAGTCCATCCAGGGCGGGGCCACGCGCGGCGAGGCCATCGAGACGGACGACACGTAGGTGCCCCCGGCCGCGGGGGAGGCAGGGGGTGGGTCTGGATGCCAGGGCGCCGCAGCCCCGCCTCCCCTGGGGGCGGGCTCGCCCGAGGCCCAGCCCCCTCGCCGCTGCCCGGGAGCCCGCCTGTCTCCGTGCCCACCCACGTACTCACTCCCCGCCATCCCGTGGAGGTGGAGGGCGGGGCTCCTGGAGGTGCCTGGTGCCCTCTTCCTTGGCGAGCCCCCCCTGTGTGTTCTGCGAGGCGTAACTCAGGGCCAGGTCAGCACCTCCTCCCTAAGCAGCCGTCGAGGAGTGGAGCAGAGAGAAGCGAGCCTCCAGAAAGGTCTCGGGGTCTTGTTCCCGTCCATAAACCTCCGGCAGCAGCCCCCGTGCTCAAGACCCCAGGCCGGGTAGTGACCTTGAGGTGGGCGGGCCGGTGGGGCCAGGGCTGTTGGCTGCCTTCCCCAGAGCCAGGTGAGAGGATGCCGTCTGCAGGGAGGGCACCTGCTTCCTGCCCCTTCTAAAGCAGCTAAACTCTCTGGAGCCCGGGACTTGGCAGCAAGAGAAGCTGGCCGCCAGCCAGAGAGAGGAAAGTCAGGAGCGAGAGACTCCTAGCTGGAGGGAGGGGACACAGACAGACTCCTGGGGTCTGGCAGGTGGGGGTAGGGTGAGTGACTTCCCTGGCTTGCCCCCACTGGACACCACAGCATCCCCTCCCCCACCCCACCCCCCCGCCCCCGACAGCTGTTGTACCACACGTGTCCCTGACACCACCCCATGTCCCAGGTTAGGCGCTCCCGTTAGCCTCTGAGATTCTGTACC
>PVJH01040178.1:0-15875 GCA_004026705.1 Nesogale talazaci
GCAAATGCCCTTTTCAACAAGTGGTGCTGGACAAAATAGATATCTACCTGCCAAAAAATGAAGCAAGACTGTTTTCTCACTCCATGCATAAGAATAAACTCAAGGTGAATCACAGAGCTCCAAGTAATACCCCAAACTATTAGGGCCATCAATGAGGGGATGGGGACCAACCTGAGAATTTTGGTGCAGGGAATACACAGACTATCAGAAATAGGGACGGGCACAAACACAGATGAGCCACAAATTCACAAGTGGGATATACTGATGGTAAAATACTCATGTACACCGAAAGCATTCAACAAGAGAGAAATAAGAGAGCCCACAGACTGGCAAAACATCTGTAGCAATGACACCTGAGACAAAGACCTCTTTACTAGAATTTAGAATGCTCTGTTAGCTTCCAAAAAGAAAAGAATAGCACACTGAGGAGGTGGGCAAAGGACATGAATGGAAATTTCACAAGGACAGAAATCCAAATGGCCAATAAACATATGAGAAAATGTTTCACATCGTTAGCCACAAGAGAAATGCAAAATAAAACAACAATGGGATACCACCTAACGTCCTCAACAAAGATAGCCCAATTCAAAAGATCAAAAAGCAACAAGTGTTGGAGGGGCTTGGGGAGACAGAAACTCTCATCCACTGCTGGTAGATCTGTAGATATGTACAACCACTATGGAAATCAATTTGATGATATCTAAAACAGATGGAAATTAAGCTACCATACAACCCAGCAATCTCCCTACTGGGCATATATCCAGAATAGGCAAGAGACAAACCACAACCTGACATCTGTACTCCAATGTTCATCACAGCACAGTTCACAATTGCAAGGAGTTGAAAACAACCCATATTTCCATCAACAGATGAATGGCTTAAAAAAAAAAAACTGTGGTACATACATACAACAGAGTAGTACTCATCGCTAAAAAGCAGTGATGAAGGCATGAACCACATCACCACCACCTGGGGAGAACTGGAGGAAAGTACGCTAAGTGAAGTAAGCCAAGAACAAAAGGACAAGTATGACATGAGTTCACTGAGGTAAGCTTCAAAAACTGCAAAGGGGGCATAGGGAAAAAGCTACTGTATACAAACATTCTTGGTGTGAAGTCCAGGTAATATGGCAGGGGCCAGATTAAATCCAGGGTTACATATGGTAGCCAACAAAAATGTGGGGTGGGGGGAGGAATTGGGAGTGGGGGAACAGGACACTAACCCACCCAAGGGAAGGGTATTATTTATATCTCCACAGGCAAGGAAGGTCCAGACTTCAATTCAGCACTCCAAGACGTGAATGAAACATGTAGGCATGAAGCAGGGAGGTTTGAGGCACCGGCTCCATGAACAGCTGCCCCTCTCCCCAGAATAATTTATTTCAGAGGACAGTTCTGAAACTACAGTTCAGGGAGAGGGACATGTCTGATCATACGGAGCAAATGAAGGGGGAGGAAGAGAGAGTGGAGCACATCCTGTCCCACCAAGCCTTGAGGACCATATCCCTGCTCAGAGTGGCCACTGTACAGAGAGAACCAAATTGCCGACCCCACTATGAGGTACAACATCCCTTACTGACCCATATCCCCAAAGGGAACAACACTGGAGACACAGTGTAAGAATTGTGCCCAATCTGACCCCACCACAACCACTGAGGCAAAACACTAAGGGCATAGAACAGAACAGCAAGGAGAGCAGAGCAAGGAAGTCCTGAGAGAGTACCAGAAATAGACTTTGGGCCCAGGGCGTGGCACCCCATCAAACTGGAAAACACTCTTAAAGATCAACAATGAGAACTTAAACTATGTACCAGCTTTTTCTTTTATTGTTATTTTTTCTTTTGTTGCTGTATTTTGCTCTGTCTTGCTTTTGTACATATTATTATCTCTGCAGGTCTATCTAGATAAGATTGAAGGGATAAACAATCTGGAGGAGAAAACAACTGGACCAATGGTTTCCAGGAAACATGGGAGGATGTGTGGGGGGGGAAGAGTGGGGGGAGGAAGTGGTGCCATCAAACGCAGGGACAAATGATCCAAAATCGGTGGCGAGGAGGGTATAGGAGGCCTGGTAGGGCTTGATCAAAGACAATGTGACCGAGAGGAATTTCTGGAACCCAAATGAAGCTTGAACATGATAGTGGTACAAGAGGAAAGTAAAAGGAAATAGAAGTAAGAACCAGGAGGCAAAAGGGCATTTATAGAGGACTAAATAGAGGCACGTACATATATAAATCTATTTATATATGATTATGGGGAAGTAGATCTATGTGCATATATTTGTAGGGTTAATATTAAGGTAGTAGATGGACGTTGAACCTCCACTCGAGTACTCTCTCAATGCAAGAACACTTCGTTCTATTAAACTGACATTCCACTATGCTCACCTTCTTGACATGATTGCTGAAGAGAAAGCAGATGCATAAGCAAATGTGGTGAACAAAGCTGATGGTGCCCAGCTATCAAAAGTGTATGGGGTCTTAAAGACTTGAAGATAAAGAAGTGGCCATCTGGCTGAAAAGCAACAAAGCCCACATGGAAGAAGCACACCAGCCTGTGTGATCAAGAACTGTCGATGGAATCACAAACCAGGCATCAAAGAATAAATATCGTATCATTGAGTGAGGGCAAGTGTGAAGTGGGAACCCAAAGCCCATCTGTTGGCAACTGGACATTCCCTTACAGAAGGGTTGCAGGGAGAAGATGAGCCAATCAGGGTGCAGTGTAGCAATGATGAAACATAAAGTTTTCCTCTAGTTCTTAAGTGCTTCCTCTCCACCCCACCACTACTATCATGATCCCAATTCTACATTACAAATCTGGCTAGACCAGAGGATGTACACTGGTATAAATAGGAACTGGAAACACAGGGAATCTGGGACAGATGATCCCTTCAGGACCAGTGGTGAGAGTGGTGATACCAGAAGGATAGAGGGAAGATAGGATAAAAAAGGGTAACCCAATCACAAGAATCTACATCTAAACCCCTCCCTGAAGGACGGACAACAGAAAAGTGGGTAAAAGGAGACATCGGATAGTGTAGAACATGACAAAATAATAAGTATTGATTATCAAGTGTTCATGAGGTAGGGGGAGTGGGAAGGGAAGGTGGGGGTGAGGAGCTGATACCAAGGGCTCATGTAGAAAGCAAATGTTTTAGGAATGAGGATGACAACAAATCTACAAAAGTGCTTGACACAATGGATGGATGGATGGATGGATGGGTGGGTGGTGATAAGAGTTGTCACAATAAGAGCCCCCATTAAAATGAAATTTTTAAGAAAAATTCAAGGCTGAGACATCAGCCCAGAAGATAATGGAGACCACTAGTGGGGGCTCCCAAAGGAATAATTCTGATAGTTTGTCTAAAGACACATGATGATTGACCATGGGTGCTGACTAGGCAGGAGATCTACGAACATTAAAGATCACAATGGTATGAAAAGGGTCGGAAAACTGGTGTTGAGGAATATCTTCCTCCATCAGGGAAACACAACCCAGCTCCTTCTTAAAAGGCAGCAAGGGTTGTCCTGGGAGAATTTCATTGAGACATCTTACCCCATCCATCCTTTGGTCCCGATCATGTCCCTTCAGACTTCTTTTTGTTTCCCAAACTTAAAGGACATTAAAAGGGACACGAACTGAGTGCCTCCAGGATGCCCAGCCTGGCACTTTGACAGCATAGTAATTGAAATGTATAGCATTCTTCAGGAGCAGGCAGTCGGTGGAAATACCACCTTCAGAAGTGTATAGACCCAGCTGGTTGAGACCTTCACATTTTGATCAATTGTTTATTATGTTTTCATTATTTTGTGGTGACATTTTTTTGCTTCTTCTTGTGTGTGTGTGTGTGTGTGTGTGTGTGTTTTGGGTATCCAGGTTGCCTCCTTGTTGAAAACGTACCTCAAATAGGAGTGATTAACAGCAAGAGTGACCCCTGCCATTGAAGTGAAATGAGATGAACTGTGTGGTTGACTTAGTTTTGTAGATTCAGGGCAAGAAAAATGTCTACTGCATCTCACATTTCATACCAAAAAGAATATTCCACATATTCTGCAACAAAGAAAATGAGTCCGTGAATGCAGTTGTTTTGGCAACCTATTTAAAATTATGAGAGTCTCTCTCCCACAGGAAACATGGACTTGCACCCATTTAAAATGACCCATGCTTCAATGTTGATTCTTGTTTTATAATAAATACTATACTTATAAATGAAAGTATGTCCCCAAAGAAATTGTGGTGACTGGAAACCAAATATTATAACAAATTACTATGTTTGACTTGAGAGAGAGATTTCCTCTCTACCACATTATAATTAAAAACTACTTTATTTTTTTGCTCTTACAAATTCTTCAGTGATTTTTGTCACCAGCAAACTGCTATGCAATGCCCACTTCCATCTATAATAAGGATGATGAATCAAGTCGTTCTTGAATCATTGCTGTATGCTAAGGGATTTTGAGTCTCTTTAAGGCTGGAAATGAGTACTTTTGCACAGCGTGGTCATTAAAGTTAAGAATATACAGAGAGCAGGTTCCGTACTGGGGAATATGCCCATTATGTTTTATGTTCCTTTGTGGAATCACACATACCTACGTGAGTAAAATCTGTCTTTCCTGAATCTGTACACTTCATTCTTGCGTAAGAAGGAGACGGTGTCACTTTTCCATAGAGATTTGCACGTTGGTCATGTGATAGACCTATGTGAATTTCCCCCATTTCTTCATGTATCCTTCACTCAGTGCATCTGCATTGTTTAAGATGGAAAATCAACGTGAAAGAATGCTATGCATCTCCACCCTTCTTTTCAGGCAGGACGGGAGTACGCCAATGCAGGCAGAATATGTGGTTAGGGAAGCTGAACTCGGCACTGGAGCCTACGGAGTCCCACTCTGACGTGGTTCTTCCTGTTGCTTCCGTGATGTTGACACATCTCTCGCCTCGGACTCCTAGTGCAATCCTCTCAGTCATCAGGATTTGCCAGTATTTGTTTTGTTGCACTTCCCTTTTTTTTTTTTTCAAAATAAAACATGTCACAAAAGAAAATGTAGCCATGTGAACACAAATATTATAATGGCTCCCTCTAGCTTACTTGAGATGGGGATCTAAATTATGTAATGCATAAAATTGTGTAAATTTTCTCTTACATTATGTTTACATAATGAGAGTAGGTTTCTCCTGTGAGGGACTCCCTGAGATCCATACCTGCCTTCGCATTCATGTGGGAATTTGGGGGAGCTTGTGGATAAGTGAGATTTCTTAGTATGACTCTGACTCCTCTTTTCATTTCCCTGTAATGCCTACCAAATGACTGGGCAAGCCCATGCTAAGAAGGGATAGAGGACTCTACCTGGAAGGTTGGCCAATTTTGCATTCTTCTGCTTAGAAGAGAGCTAACAGAGAATCAGCGAGATCAGTGAGAATCTCAGGACCGTCAGGGATGAAGAGTCACCAATGGATGATACCCAAGATCCCTGCCCTAAGAGGTGGAGCTCGAGCCCAGGGGCACCCGGGGTCTGGGCACAGAGACCATGAGACTGAATGAAGGAGCCATGCCCACACAGAGCAAAGGGGCTCTGCCACGGGGACCTGGAGACAGTGAGGTGAAGTGGCAGGTGAGCTTCCCTGGGCCCACAGAGGGAGCAGACATGTGATCCCCTGACTGAGAAACAGCTGCCCAGAGAGTCGTGGCTGGCTGAGGAGAAGCACTGCTGAGGACAAAAGGCTAAGTCCATCTTGGTTCCTGGTTACAGCCTAATAACTTCCCTACTAACCCTTCTCGTGCTGTGAATATTGTTCAGGAGGTCTTGGTCACCCTTGCCATGCAGAGTACCAGGAGAGGAACCCCTGGTGTCAGAAAACAGTGAAAGAAGGCTGGAGACTACAGGCCCACCTGTGGCCATGGACCATGGGTTCACGCGGAGAGAGGGAGATCAGACATGGCTGCCAGGCCATTTCCTGGATGAAATTCTGTAATAGAGCTCCCCAGAATGCACACAGCACATACTCTACAGCCGACACTTTGTCGGCAATATTCCCAGCCTCTCGCTTGGTGTCTCCTTTTTAGTGTCTAATCTTCAGACGCATTTTCTCAGGCAGCTAGACTCTGTACCGTTCCAAGACTGAACTTGTGGCTTCAGCAAGCAATAGCGTGTCTTAGCAAACCATGAGCGTTTCCCCTGCTTGCCTAACTGTATTTTAAGAACTGTCCATCAGTGAGTTGAGGTAGCAAAAACTGAACAGAGTAAATTAACAGTGGAGGGGGGAAGTAATTGCTTCAGGCAACAATCTACTGTGCTGCATCTTACAAGATCACGGGACTGTACAGCATGTCGGATAATACCAGCATATTAATTACCTTCTAAGTTTTCTGGTGAATGCCTTAATAATGGAATTTTATAACCCTGGCACTGACAGCATTATCATGGAACTGGCCTCTGCACTTAGAAAAAAAGTCAGCTTTTTAAACTTTACCTTAATATTAAAGTACTTGATTTGCAATTCCTTCACTAAGCTACTGAATGTGATAAAAGACTCGAAGGTGTTTCTGTCCACTAAAGATATGCATCTTAAAACAATGCTTACCTAATCTGTATGAGAGAGAACAAATTGAAAGATTGAGCTATCCATATTTCACTGAAATAGTGGCTTGAAGTGCTAGTTACATCATCTGCTGTCAATTTTGAGAATTAAGAGTGAAAGAGGGGAGTCTACTCTGCCAATTGGATCACTTGATTTTTATTATGTTTTAAGGTCATTGACTCTTCTCACATAATCTTAGGCAGAAGATGGGTTGTCCTCGCCTGGGTTGACATATTTTGAGATGTGATCTGCTGAACTGAGTAACAAGCTTAAGTAAACCCCCCATACTTCTTTTTTGTGGGGTCATGAATGCTTCATTTCTCCCGTAAAAAGATAGTCCCTGTTGGGCAATTGTTACAGT
Organism: Nesogale talazaci; assembly: GCA_004026705.1. Classification (NCBI taxonomy): domain Eukaryota; kingdom Metazoa; phylum Chordata; class Mammalia; order Afrosoricida; family Tenrecidae; genus Nesogale; species Nesogale talazaci. Next base: position 6,943 of record PVJH01040178.1, read on the forward strand.
GACATGGACGATGTGTGGCAAAATGGCTTTCCAATGCTAATATTCTTGATTATTATTACAACCCTTGCAGTGCAGTATGGGTGTCAGTGTCACATGTCTCACTTTCTGGCTTGCATTTCCAGGCCATGCATCCAGCTTAAGCAATGTCTTTTTTGTTGCGATGGGGACACTCTGTGAATCAAGAGATGGCCATGTTCGAGCAGTACCAACTGTTAAACCCATCTATAGCCCATCAAGGATTAAATCATTTAGGATGGAATGGTTTGCAACATACAGAGCAGAGTGACAGAGGATACAGCAGCTGCCCCCTCCTATCATCTCCTCATTCCCTTGAGCCTTCAGCAATCCCCTCTGAGCTCAGAGCAGTGTTTACCACACAGACATTGCTAACTGTGGTGTTGACAATCACTTGGCCCCTCTTTGATCCAATAACTGGCAGCATTACAAGAAAAAAAGTATTCCACAAAGCTGGCTCTCTAGTGTTCTGATGATTTGAGCCTGCAGATGTGACCATTTCCATTCTAAAGTTGTGTCACTTTTGAATAGTATCTTTTCTTTACTCCAACCAAGAATGTAGTTTTTTGTTTTGCTTTTACAAATTCTGTTATATCTGTCTTGCTATCATGAATTCCTGTACTAATGCAACAATTTGTACCCCTTTAAATCAAACAGTCCATCAGCCAAGAGAAGACTTTTCTGCCTGTTGGTGTTCTCCAGAGAGGGTCCTTCTGGAATGGCCCACAGGGGCGCAGACAAGCTTCTCCCTTGACTACCTGCAAGCTTGGGCTTCCGTGCGCCATTCCGGGGTTGCCATTTTTCCAGGATGCGAAATTGCATCACGTCTTCAATTTAGTTCTACAGTAGGAAATGCATTTCCAGTAGTTTAAAAGACATAAAATTTATTTAAAAGGTGAAAATGACCCAATTAACTCTGCTTTGAATTGCGACAGGAACACACCCTCCTGTTAGAAAATTAGCAGGTAAAACGGTTCATTCACAGTGTGTAATTCTGTTCGTTGGGTCTGAAATCCCTAAAAGAAATAATCCGTGCAAGGCAGTGAGGAGCCGTCCCACTCACTCAGGCTATGCTGTTTGCCAGTGGGCTCTTTGCGGGCCTCCACGGGCTGTTCCTCTGGTGATTGCGCTGTAGAACGTGCCCATTCACTGTCTGCCGCTTGATGTCCTGTTTCCACAGGTCACGGGATCATGGCTGAGACCCATGGGGGCAAGAGCGGTCACAGGTAGCAAGCCCAAGAGAGACCCCCTCTGAAGATGTGCTCGGACTCGTGGTGCACAGGACGGGGTGAGATCCTTCCCAAGCCGTGCAATGAGAGGGGCGCTGGCTCGTCTTGGTGCTGCTGATGAGAGAGAACCGGCAGGGAAGTGACACTCAACAGGCCAGAAGTGAGAAGTAAGATGTAAACTGACCATGGACCCCGTGAAAAAAATGTACCTTTCATTTCTTCGTGGAGCTGTGGGACTCTGGTGTTTGGAAATAGGTCCACGACGCGAATCGTTCTCGCAGCACCATGGCTTGATGAGTAAGTTGGCTTTCCTCTGACCTGGGCCTCAGAAGAAAGTCAGCCTGAGGAGAAATGGAACACCGAAGGCATTGATAGGAAGAGTGTAACCAATGGCACCGGACACACTGTGCTTTGATTGTTGGATGGAGACATGAGTCGTTGTGTGCACCTTCATCCCAAACCCAAACTAGACTGACTGCCATCAAGCAGATCCTGTCCTGTAGCAACCCTGAAGGAGCAGGCAGGACGACCCTGTGGGGCTCTGAGACCATCACTCTTCAGAGAGTAGAAAACCTCATCTTTCTCCCGCAGAATGACGGGTGGATTCACACAGTTGACCGTATGGTCAACAGCAACCCACGACACCACCAAAAACATAGTATGGTATCATTTTCTAATAAAGTTGAACCTGGAAGCACACATACTCCATCCCAGGCCTTGCTAATAATAAAATATTACCATCACTAATTACGAGATATGTGTGTGTACCTATCTCTATGGTTGCCTCCCTGAATGAGCGACTGTGGTAGCGGGGCAGGGGTGCTTAAGTGTTGAGCTGTTAACCATCGGGCTGATGGTTCTGACCCAAGCAGCTCTGCTGTGGGAGTAAAATGAGGAGATGAGACTGCCGGCCCCTGTGAAGATTACAGCTTTGGAAAGCCTATGGAGAAGTGCCTCTTGGTTTGGTAGGTCACAGTAAGCCAGCATTGGGTTGGGCTTTGAGGTGCTATAGATTTATTCAAAGATCCCAGGGACTGGTCGTGAAAGGTCTGCTGCTCAATCCCCTAACGTGAGCCTGCCGGGGAGATCACGTCATGTAATAAAGTCGAGTCTGGTGTGCCAAGCCCCTCCTATGTGATTAGCGAATGTGCGCTCTCCTCTGAGGAAGCCTGCACCCCTGGGGGCTGTTGGCCTCGCCGCTCTGAGTCCGTAAGTCCCCGGCTGCTGGTGAATTAATCAAGGTGAATGCTCCCTGGTGAGGTTTCCTGTCTGCCAGGCAGCTGGCTCTCCGAAGAAAAATACACATCTACCAGGAAACTGCTTTCCGACCGCCAGCATCATCCCAAAGGACGGCCCACCGATCATCATGGAGCATGAATGAGAAATGGCACTCTCAGTGAGCTCAGCCTGCGATGAACTCCGTGAGTACCACCCAGACAGCTTTCCCTTGCAGGAGTGACGTGGGTGCCAGAAAAGAGGATGCAGCAGCATCGGCCCCAGGAAAATTAACAAGGGCTCCCAAAGTCTCTGTCCCTCTTCCCCCCACACCTAGTTCTCTGACAATCCCCCTGAAAACCCTCCCACCCCACTATCCTCAACTGCTGGATTAGCCTCTGGTCTCCAGAGCACTTTCTGTGTGAGTTCAGAACCTTCAGAAGTCTCTGCTTTGGTCCATCTCCTGCAGGAGTTTCCCTTGGGATGGAGGTTGGGGGACAAGTCAAACCCTTTCCCAGACTCCAGGCTCTTTCCTGTTGGCCTTCAAAGCACTTCTCCAGCTTGATGTCCCTCTCCGTGCTCTCCAATCATTTTCTCACGATGTGTGGTCCCCGGCTCATTTGCATCCAGCAGTTCTCTCCTTTGTTTGCGTTGTACTCCTGACTGCAAACAGCGACTTTCCTATATCAGCTCTGCTTCTGGGACGCATGGGACACCCCGCCTCCTGGATACAAGTTTTCCCTGATGACTTTTAAGACTGTCTTGCAGCTGAGCCATGTACCCCCATTCCATGCTGAACTGTGTTCCCCAAACATATGTGCTGTGAATTTTAACTTCTATCTGCACCTGTGATTGTTGGGTGATCGAGAGGACTTTCTTCTATTTGTTTTTAAAAAAACATTTTATTGGGGGCTCACATAGCTCTTATCACAACCCTTCCATCCATCCATTGTGCCAAGCACATTTGTACATATATTGCCACCATCATTCTCAAAACATTTTCTTTCTACTTGAATCCTTGATACCAAGTCAACCATTTTTGAGCAATAGAACAGATTAGATAAGGAGCGCAAATGAGTGAGGAAGACACAGAACAGGTGATTGGGAAGGAACCTAGGAGCAAAAGCTGGAAAATGATAAGGATTATTACCAACAGGAGAGAGAGAGAGAGAGAGAGAGAGAGAGAGAGAGAGAGAGAGAGAGAGAGAGACTTTCTGTAGAGCTGGCAACCATATATGTGGACTTCTCATTTCCTGAATAGTGAGGAAATAAATGTTCTGTAGGGAGAGCTACCCACCTGGGGTGTTTCTGCGGGGCCATCCCTGAGAACTGAGAGCTGATACCAAGGGCTCAAGTGGAAAGCAAGTGTTTTGAGAATGAGGATGGCAACAAACGTACAAAGGTGCTTCGCGCGAAGGATGAGCTGTCTGGATTGTGATAGAAGTTGTACAAACCCCCAGTAAAATGATTTTTTTAAAATTCCGGCATCTATGAATAACAGTGAAAGCCCCAAATCCATTTGCCGAGCCCTCACATGGATTAAACCTTCACTACATTTCTTCTGACCTAAGATTTAATAAGTGGCTCTTCATAAATTATCTTTGAATCGGGGATCTCTTACCTGCTCTTAAGGAGCCCGGGGAAGGGTAGCGGGTTACAAATGTAGCTGTTAATAGTTCCAAACCTCCAGCCACTTCACAGGAGAATGATGAGATTTTCTGTTTCCATAAAGATTCAACCTGGAAACCCACACGGGCAGTTCTTCTCTGCCCTATCGGGTCACTGTGGCCTAGAACTGACTTATTGGCAGTTAGTTTGCTTTCAAGGTTTTTCTACTGTTGGTTGGTATTGCGCTAACCAGAAGGTTTGCAGTTCAAACCCACCAGTCGATCTGTGGAAGAAAGAGGAGGCTGCCTACTCCTGTCAGGGTTTAGGGTGTCTGTGAGTCACACTGGATGGCAGCGATTTGGGTCTCTTTGCTTTTTCTCCCCTAGAACAGGAGGCAATTGCCTCAGAGTCGCTTCCACATGCCAGATGCAATCCTGGACATTCATGATTAACTTTCACCAGCTACCTCAAGGAACAAGGAGTCCGGGTGGTGTTGTGGGACAAGCAGTGCATCCTAACCACAGGTGGATGGTTCAAGTGTACCCACCAACCAGTGTACAGGAGGAAAATGGACCTGCCTGCGCTGGCAAAGATGTGTAGTCTTGGAAATTGTGCACGGCATCACTCTGGGTGAGAATCGACAGTGTCAGGACATGTGGGTTGGATCTGTGATAGGAAGGAGCACTAAAGAATTGGTCCGCAGAGATCAGCGGATTGCAGCAACGTTCTTTTAGGGATAAGTCTCTGCCTGTAGGAGGTGAGACCCCACTAGAACTACTTTTTGAGCAATTTAACCAATATGGAGCGTACTAACAATATCAACTCTATTTATGCATGACAGACATGTATACCAGGACCCTGGTGGTGTAATAACATATGCTGGGTTGCTGACGGCAAGGTTGGATGTTTGAAACCATAGAGGAAAGGTGAGTCTTTTTAGTCTCACAAAGAGTCCCAGCATGAGAAACCCACAGGTTCTATGCTGTCCTATAGGCTCACTGTGAATCAGAATTGACTTGATGGCAGTGGGTTGGTGGGTGGGTATATGCATACATGTACAGGAAGCTCTGGGGGTGTCCTGCCAAGTGCTTGCCTGCCAACTGGAAGGTCAGTCGTTGGAAAGCACCGGCTATTCGGGAGAAAGAGGAAGCAGATGATAGATATCCTCTAAGATTTACACAAGTGTTTCCCAAAGTGGGGTGTGTGGGGGAGGTAGAATGACCTGAGTGGGGAGGGGGGGCATGAGGCAGTCATGTACTCATGTCAATTTCGTGATTGGGAGTCTAGGGCGAAGTCTAACTCGTCAATCTGGAGATAGCCAATGAGTAGCCAATGAGGCCTCTGTGTGGGCATGGCTTTCTCCTGAGACTTCTGGAAAATATCACGGTATTTCCCAACTGGAGAAGAGAAACTTGACTCTCAGTCTCCTGGAGTCAGACGACTGACAAGCAAGGTGGCGGTGTCTGAGGAACTGGAAGAGTCGGAGAAGAAGCCACACGGCCTTACCCTGATGGAACCAGACCTCTGAAGCTGGCAAAGCCACAGAGAGACTCCTGCCAGTGCTGAGATGTTTCTATCACCAATGGATACTGCTGATGGACCCTGAGTCCTGGAAGCGAGGAGCCCTGGGGAGACCCCTGCTGGCGCCGGGACTCTGAACCCATTGGCCTGTGACTTCGTGAGTTGAAAGGAGACTTTATGGACTGGGATCAGACATATCAGACTTATGACTTTGAACTTGACTGGGCTGGGATGCTTTCTCAATGTTCCATTCCTCTTGTATATAAATCTTTCCCTTATATCCATATGCGCATCTATGAATTTGTTTCTCTAGTCTACCCGGACTAACACAGGGCACTTCCAAAGCAGATGCCAATCCTCTTCCCTGGATTCTGGAAGGTTTCCAGTGTCAGGTGGATGCAGAGGAAATCTTGTCTGGAAAGGCAGGCATTAGGTCAAGTATGCTCAGGAACCTAAGTCACAGCCTTAGAATCTCTAGAGAAGTTCCTTTCTGCCCCACAGAGTCACCATGAGTCAGAAAGGACTTCTACATTACAGGTACATCATTGTTGCTTTTGCTGTTTGGTTTTTTAAAAAGTGTGTGTGTGTGTGTGTGTGTGTGTGTGTGTGTGTGAAAGAGCTTCAAAATTTTCATGAAATTTTCATTATCTTTTATTTCCACATACAACCAAAATGGTCATTTGAGGCTATTGCTTTCTTCCTTCCTTCTTTTTAAAAATCCATCATAACTTCATTTTTCTTATTGTTTGGCATTCTGTTGTGTCACCTTTCTTTGGAATAGAAACAAATATAGATCTCTTCCAGAGAGTTGGCCAGGTAGCTATCTTCCAAGCTTTTTGACGTAATGAGTCCCCTTTCCCCACCTCTGTGCTCAGATCCATCCTTCCTGCCACTAGAATCTCTTTCACTGACCTCTACAGGCTCATGAGGGGTAGCTGTTCCTGTCTGGATAGGACTGACCTCCTGAGACCAAATGTCTCTGCAGTGGCTTTAAGGTGCCGGGGGTGTCTCTGTGTGTGGCTGAGTCTCTCAGAAGACAAACAGCCTTTGCGCAGAGAGACAAACAGGCACACTTCCACACTTGGTCCTTACCATGTGTGTGAAGCTACCATAAGTCTACAACCACTCACCCTGGGGCCTACCAGATCCCCTCCAGATCCCCAGGATGCTGGTTGACCATGGGCCAGAACTTCTCTCAACACATCTAGTTAAAAATACAGAGTAAAGCTCAGGGCCCTGCTCCCCCATCGCGTCCCCATTGTTGGGGTTTTAATGAGGTAGGCTGGAATAATGCCATCTATCTTTAGCCATGCCAAGCAAGTGGCAAGCGTGAAGAGCAGACCAATCGACATTCCAAAACACCCAAGACATACATTTTGTTCCTATGCTTGAAAATGACAGGAGGATCAAGTGTGGGTCAAATTATTAAGCTAAGGTTACATTGGGAGTCCTGGTGGTGCAGTGTATTACGCATCCGGCTGCTGGCTGCAAGGTTAGCTGTTCAAAGTCATCAGCTGCTCAGAGGAAGGACGACAGGACTTTCTACTCCTGGAAAGAGCTACAGTCTCAGAAACCCACGGGGCAGTCCTGTCCTGTCCTACAGGAGCACTGTGACTGGGCATGGCTTCGATGTCAAGTGAGAAGGGTCCCTTTTCTTGAGGATTATGCACATGCACTATTTCCCCACACAACTCAGTCCATGACTCTTCACGTGTGCGTTTGTGTTATTGATGCCCCAAACCAAAGCCATTGCCTTCCAGTCGATGTCCTAGAGGACATAGTAGAAGTATCTGTATGGGTTTCTGAGACTGGAACTGTTTATAGGCGTTTACAAAAGCCCCACCTTTCTCTTGGAGAGTACCTGGTGGTTTTGAACTTCTGACCTTGGGGTTGGCAGCCCAGTGTGTAAGCACTACACCACCAGAGCTCTTTTGCTGGTGATCACTTAATGTATTGCTCAAGGATGAATTCCCTTTGCCCACTGAATATATCTTTAACTGGTTTCCTTTTAAATGCTGGCATCCTATCTTTTAATTATATGGTTGCGAGAAAATGTTTATTCTCAATTCTCAACTTGCAATATGTCCAGTGACTCAAATCCTGCTACATAGAACAGAGTGAGCACAGAAATTAGCCTACAAAATGTTGAATTTATTGAATAATATATTACTATCACACACAAGTAAAGATTCAATGGAGGTAATTTGTCAAAGAAGTGCAACACAACATCGACAAGGAAGTGCCAGACATTCAGGCTGAACTCAGAAGAGAATTGAAGCAGCTGCATAATCTCCTGTCAACTTACGAAGGAATGGGGTCTAGCCTTTCTATCAGGTTGCAGCCTGATGACCTCATTTGGAGGTGCGACGGAGATGAATACACTGGAGGCTAGATACACTCACTTCCTGTCAGACATTCCTGTTGACAAACTGCACGGAGCTATGCTGACAGAATCCGAGTTCTGAAGCTGGAGGAGCCATGTGGAGACCCACACCAGCATTGAGATGTTTCTACTGCCTCTGTATCCCCACGTCTTTCCACCCACTGGCCTGTGATTTCCTTGCATTTGGCATCATTGCATGGCTGTACAAGTTTAAAGAGGCATTCATGGATTAGTATTGGACATATGAACTAACATTGGACTTAGGAACTTAATCTGGACAGGGCTGGAACATTTTCTTATTGCACAATTGCTCTTTGATATAAAGTTCTGGCTGACACACATATGAGTGTCTGTGAATGTGTTTCTCTAGTCAACCCAGACTAACACAAGGATATAGGAATAACGTTGTAGATGTCAGATGGATCTAGGTCTTGGCAGAAAGCAATGAACACCAGAAAAACACTTACCGGTGCCCTGTTGACTACGCCAAGGCCACAGTCCTATTGACTATGTATGGATCACCAGCTTGTGAAGAGTGAGAACTCCACAACATTTAATTGTGCTCATGCAGTACCTGTGCATGAACCAGTGGAATAAGAGGTAGGTTAGGCTGGGATGACTAAAGAAGCAAATCCAGTGACACTCATATCTGTGTAAGAAAGAGCTATTTTCTATCAAGAAATCATTATATGTCAAGAAAATATTTCAACACAATCCAACTCAAGTCCATAAGTCTGATATCCTATATCCTATATCCATCGGTCCCTCTGAAGACTCACATGGCCATATGCAGTGATGCAGAATGCAGAAAGAACACAGGCTGTGTGCGCAAAGTTGTGTGGATCTGAGGTTGGTGGAACCATAGTTGGGTTCCCTCAGCAATCAGAGTGTCCAGTAAGCCAGAAGGTGAAGGCAGAAAGAGGAGGAGGGTCCCTGGGTCCTCCTTATGAGAAGGCCATGCT
>PVJH01040179.1:0-15844 GCA_004026705.1 Nesogale talazaci
GTTTGTCTATCATTGGTTCTTCCCGGCAATAAAGGACATCTCGTGTAGAAGCCAGTGATGTCAGGCCACACCTCTAACAGCGGCAGGAGAGTTACCTGTCCTGGAGAAACCCGTACTGGGTGGGAATGTCCCTAAGGGGTTCCAGGTCTGTTATGACGCACAGACTCCTACTTGAGTTTTGGGACAGAGACTAAACAAGATGGATCTTTATTTTGCTTTACTTACTGAGGAGATTACTTTTTTCCCTCACATCACTGCCCTGGTGGGAGTAGGAAGCCCAGCCTTGCTCCTGGAGAGCTGCTGCTGAATTTGAACCACCAACCCTGTGGGCTGCAGTCCCACACACAACCACTGTGCCACCAGGGCTCAGCCAAGGACATTCTTTTAGATAAAGCACACCAGCTGTGGAGGGCAGCACTGATTATAACTACAGTTTGGGTGCTATTATCTTGCTTTGTGCTTTTGCATATCCATGGTCAGAATGCGAACTATTCTCAGAAAAAACCTTTAGACCCTGGGAAGGCCAAGAGGACAAAGTGGGGGAGGCGGGGGCGTGGGTCATTGTTCAAGAACTGTTGTACAGAAAAAAAAGGCTAGGGTATAAGTGAAAATACACATCATCTCTCTAGCGTCTAAGAATATCTTACCATAAAGAAGGTGATTTTACCATAGTACAGTGCATGTGTTTCTCAGTCCGTCCAGAGGTCTTAGCAGGGGGTGCCCTCACACATAACCAGGGTGTGTCCTCTCTGCCCTGCTGTGTGACAATCTGGCCCACCACAGCGGGTGGTCAGGGATTGGGAATTCTTTGGCACGTTGCCGTGAACATCTCACAGAGGACGGGCTGATAGACCCCTTGGGAGGCTGCGGGGGAGAATGTGGGCCCGGAAGTGAGGTGAGCCCAGCTTGCAAGCGAGGCGTATGCACTTCTGATCTTCTCCATGCACTTGCTCTCAGCAGAGATGCTCGGCCTCCTAGCCCCATCCCTTTACCGTGTCTCGGTTCCCCAAAACCCCATTCTCCCATCGCCTCAGGACAAGAAGAGCAGGTGTCTTCCCCACCACGGATTCCTTCCAAGATGGGATGGCATGGTAGGTGCGGCATGGGGGTGGGGGGCACTGCCTTCCTCAACACACTTTGAAAAACAAGCTGCCATTGGTAGCATCGCCAGTCATGTGGAAAAGAAAAACTTTCTATGCAGGTGCCTTCTTAAAGACCCCTTCGGTGCCCCCTCCCCTGAGGAGAGCGTGTTGGCACCCCGCTGACTCCACAGCTGCTCCCTGCAGCTTCTAGGAACTGGAGGAAAGGGTCTCTGCTAAATTGGGACCCTCTCGTGGTCAACAATTTCCATTATCTTTCTGCCAGGTAACGCAGAGCCTGTACAAATGACACTGGGCAATCAACCTCTCACTGAAAATGGTCATGCAGGGGAAAATGGCATATGTACGTGTATATCAATAAGACACGCCGTTTCAGGGCTGAGCCCCGGTGGCGTAGTGGTTGTGCGCGGGACTGCGGCCCACTGGGATGGAGGTTCAATTCCAGCAGTGGGGCTGGGCCTCCTACTCCCACCACCGGAGAGCAGTGATGCCCCCCCCTCAAAAACAAAAACCCACGCCGTTTCATTGATATAATCCTTTACAATGAACGATGAGCCCTGGTGGCACTGGGGTCAGACTCTGGGCTGCCAACTGCAAGGCTAACAGTTCGAAGCCACCAGTCGCTCTTTGGGAGAAAAGCGAGGCCTTCTGACCTGTGTTGTGTCTCAGTCCCAGAAATGCACAGGGGCAGTTATACTCTCTCTGAGTGGGACCCTTCCTCGATGGCAGTGGGCTGGCTTGTCTGGTTTCATCACGAACAATAAAAGTGGACCACAAAATGAAGTGGACACTCCACCATTACAAATTTAAGTCTGAGGACGGAGGTCCACTTTGTGATCCTTCTCTCGGTCTGTGCGTTCTCTCAAGAAATGACTGAATAGTCTACCTCCCCGGGAGCAGCCCTAGGGCCCTGTTTATGAGTCCCTCCTACTCCTGTGATTGTACGTGCCATCGCGTCTATTCCAGCCCAGAGCGGCCCAGTGCACACAGAACGAAACGCCGCTGGATCCTGCACCAGCCTTACAAACATGCTTAGGCTTGAAGGCCCTTGTTGCAGCCACTGTGCCCATCCACGCCATGCTTTTGAGAGCCTTCTCGTGTTCCGTCGCCCAGCTTTACCCAGGAAGATGTCCTTCTCCAGGGACTGGTCGCTCCTGACGCGTCCAAGGGAGGTGAGATGAAGTCTTGGCATCCTTGCTTCTAAGGAGCACTCTGGCTGTTCTCCTTCCAAGACAAGGTGTTTGCCTTCTTACTTCGAGGTTCGTTTTAATTTTACAAACTTACAAAATGAGGATTTTACATACAGTTTTGCTGGTGTCTCGGGTTACAGGCTGGGCTGGGCCAGCACTTCAGATGCATCAGCACGGAGTGAAAGACTTGCTTGTCTACTCCCTTAAAGAGTGGCAGTCTCAGACACCCACAGGGACAGCTCCACCCTGTCCTGCAGGGTCACCGTAAGCCCGAATGAGTCTGCGGCAGTCGGTGCAGTCAGTGGCTTTCCTCAGTCAGTGGCAGAGCAGTCGCTGCCTCGGCTCTCTGTAGACATCACACTGCGAAGGGGCAGCAGGATCAGCTTGCTGACCCCCCTCCTAGTGCAGGGCACATGGCGCCACACGCACGACGCAGCTCAAAGGCTCCCACAGGGAAGACTCGCAAGAGGTCAGACACACACTTGTGCCATTTAATCGGAACTTCAGTCCAATGATGAACATCAAAGGATTTAAACATTCAAAAACCCAAGAGGTACATTGCTGTTATGTGCATATTAGAGACACGGAAGCAAGATGAGACAGCAAAGACTCAATGATAATGATCCTGGTGACATTTGCCGGCTTGTTTTCTTATTTATAAGCTTGGACTGGATGGCACTTTTCTACTCTCCAGAAGAGAACAGGGGTGGGGGGCAGGCCTGCAAAATCATCGATACCAGCTAACGTCGCACTTCTCAACAAAGAGAAAGAACCTCCACCATCACGTCATGGGGGAGCTAGTGCCACGTCTGATCAAAGACAACGGGCTAATTTTAATTTGATAATTTTGTCTGATCTGCGAGTGATATTAAAAATATCCATATGGGCCTTGGCAGAAAAACACAAAGCAGAGCTAGGTATGCAATGAAAAAGACAACACAAAAGCTGGACTCCGGTGCGGATTTTCAGTCTTAGCCCCCACACCAGTACCACCCGCCTTTTCCGTGCCTCCCTCCCTCCCTCCCATTGACTATAGCTTCCAAGGGACCAGTCTCAGGTCCTCTGAATGCCTGGCCGACCACCCCAGAGAAGGACCTGCTGTTACTTTTCTCAGAGCAGAGATGGGAAGTGGGCAGCCACCTACTGTGCACTGCTAGTTTGCAAATGCAATTGGACAATGTCAAAGGGACGAAGGACACTTGAAACACAAGGCCCCAGAGCCCCTCCTCCCACACAGGTGACACCTCAGTTATTTGCTGAGCTTGGTCTCCCGGTGAGCATTCAGGAGGTGCTCTACCAGGCCCCCCTCCCACCCCCACCCCCGGAGTGTCCCGAGGCTTTTTAGACATGCCTTTAGACAGTGGGCAGGTCTGCACTGGGCAAATGGGGAATTCCAGTCAGCTGGCAGTCAAACAAGGAAGTGGTATGCTTCTTCACCCAATGGTGATGAAGAGCATCAGTTCCATAAAGCCAGCTTTGTTTCTGGGGAAGGGAAAGGACAGTGTGCGAAGAGGTTGGAGCAATCAGCTTTCAGATTTCTTCCTCTCAGTGACTCTGAAACTTGACGGGGCATTGGGCTCATCGGAAGAGCTTTGGGAATGACGGTGCTTTCGCCCTAGCCCAGCCCCATACCATCAGGCCCAGAGGTCGGAATGTAAGACTCTGAACTGTTGCCAAGGTCAGGGGCCTTTTGGACCTTCGAGGCCTAAGAATTGAACTGGAAGGTGACGCTCTGTCTGATGGGAGAAGAGGCGGTACTAAGCTTTGTCAATCTGTGCCTTCGGGAACCGTCAGAGTCAAGGCGATGGCAAGAGGTGCTACCAACCACACCACAGCCTGTACTCAAACCCACTTCAGTTCGGTGGGGAGCCATGGGTTACACCAGGTTAGGAGTGCCCATTGCTCTGTGGGAAAAAGACCAGGTACTGAAGCGCTGGAAGACTGACAGCCCTGGAAGCCCAGGGGTTGCTGTACTGTCCTACTGGACTGCTCAACTCAATGACAAGAAACCGGGTTGACCTTTTTAGGTCCTCCTAGCTACCAACTCATTGCAGCTCAAGAGAACAGAGAACTTCTCCTCGGCTTAAGAGCCACTCAATCTTGAAGGAGGCAAAAAGCTTCCTCTGTCTACCTGGGGGGCCCTGGAGGCTGGCACCACAACTCAAAGCCACCAGGGCTCCTTGTGTTCCCTTACACGCTACGCTTTTCATGAGAAACCGGTCAAACGACACTTTTTACATGTGTGTGCTGCTCTGTGTCCGCCACTGCACTGGCCGGGCAGGGTCACCTACAAACAACAGAAAGGCCTAAGAATACCCCTCTTCCCCAGGCAGGTATGGGGTGACCCTGTCCATAACCCTGGGCCGGCGATGCCAGCTTTTGAGGCAAGGGGGAAAAGAAGCCAAACTTCTACCAATTGCTCTACTAATAAAAAGTGGGTTAGGAAAACATACCACTTTTATGGGACTGTGAATTTACTTAATCCTTTCTTCTAATGCGCAATACTCACACAGTGATGACAACTCAATCAACACTGACTTTTAACGGTTACGAAAAACAACCCAGTGCTTTTAAAAAAATCAGGACGGCACATTGCCTTTACCTGATAGGCTGCATACTCGTTACACACGGGTTTAATCCTCAAGGCAACCTTGTGATTTGACTTCACTCTCACATAACCATCAGGAGAAGGTATTTACTTTGTACCACTTGGGGGAACAAAAGCACAGTAAGAGTGGGAATGTTTTCCTTAAGGCCATAGGCCTAGAAACCCTTGGAAGAATAAGATGGCATCTTCCACCTAATTTAAGGTGACAGGACGTCCCGCTGCATTTTAAAATTAAATAAATATACTACAATGCTATCTAGCATGCTATGAACTTCTTTGTTGCTCCATATAGGCCAATTTTTCCATCAAGACCCTCTAATCCCCCCTCCCACTCCCGTCAATGGTGTCCCACTTAAAATCTGGTCACTTTAATACGGCCAAGGCCCAGTCCCTCCAGTGCGAGTCACTATCTACCATGCAAAGTGGCGGGCCCAGCTGTCTCACTGGCGAGGCTTGGCACGGAGCAGATTTTGGGTCCATCCAGATGAAGTGGCAAGTCTCTCTTTCTGCCCTGTATGTAGAGCCAAGTTTTCTGGCCTCAGAATCCAGCTCAATGTGAGCCTAACAGGTATAGATGGAGAATCCGGATGAATACTTGTTATATAACGGGATCCCAGGACATTGTTCCTTTAATGATGGCAATGAGTGTTTTTCAGCTACTACCACATACAAACATTAAACAAAGCCACTCATACCAAGTGCCAACATTCTTCTGGCTGGCAGGGCAAAAGATCAATTCCATTGGAGGGACTGAAGAACCTGTAGGATTTTCCACATGTGAAGTTCTAAGATTTCCTCCTGGGTCCCACCAGATGGACAGCTCAGCAGATGGCTCTGAGAACCAATGATGACCAATTGGGTTGGCCAGCAGAAAACCCCGCTGTCCATGGTGTGGACATTGTTTCTGGGAAAGTAACTGGTTCAGCACATGGGCTGAGGAGTCTTATGCCCAGAGGGAACTCTAGGGACTAACAAGACTGACAGAGTCACGGGGAAGTGCTGCGCATCAAGGCTCCTGTGTGGTAAAAAGGGGCTGTAGTAAAGGCAATCATGCGAACCTTTCTTATGTCAAGAATACATTGCTGGCTGGCATACATATATGCTCAACTTTGAAGTTTGCTTTGCTCTGAGCAGCCTAGTGCATTTTCGACACTTCACGGAAATGCCCTGGCAGTCTGTAGCACTGTGTGGGACACAGCGGGGAGGAGGGGCCAGAGAGCGTGCGAGTTCTGCTGTGACATCGGGCATCTGCAGCTGGCCAGCTTGTCCATCTCTGCTGCTTTCCGTGTAGCCTGGGTGTGACCCGGCTGTCACTTCCCTGGCTACCTATTTGGAGGACACAAGGTTTTGGAGTTTCCCTGAAAGAAAAACATTCAGCTAAGAAACAAAAAGGTGAAGCATTACGGGTATTACCCTTTCCGATGAAATGAATCTTTTCAAAGTACTCTGAGATCGGTGGAAGACAAATCCGCTAGAAAAACCAAGCATTCTTCCAGGTTCCCTTTCCCAAGCCAACAGAATCCTGTCTGGTGCCCCGATCAAGACAGTAGAAACTTCATGGAGAAATGAAGAGGCATATAAATGGAATCACTCTAAATGGCCAAATTCAACTCTTCATTTACCCCACCCATCCGTTCACTGTAATAAATATTTATTAAGTAGATACACTGTACAAAGCACCCCGCCAGATGCTGTAAGGACACAGAATCATGCAAAAATATCCTTACATCCTCCGGTACTATGAGGCCCTAGAATGGAACCTTTGTTTATATTTCCCTTAGCAAAACAAGGGATTCGAGTTTCCCCAGGACCTGGATGAACAGTCTTTCTTTCCACTTGACGACTTTCTGAAGCCTCCCAGCTGAGAGTGGCTGTCAAGCTCCTGGAAGAAAGACTGTTCTCCCATCTTAGTTTTTCAAGAGTGACCGGGTTACCAGGAAGGTGTGTGCCCGGTACATTCGTCTGCTTCAACGAGACAGGAGCAGAGCAGCCCACCAAGTGCCCCTCCACCTCAGTCAGGAGACTGGCAGCACGCTGTCTGGGAAAGTTGGAAGATCGTGATCATGTGGTATGGGAAGAAGATCAAGAAGCGTGAAAATATTCCCTGGAAGAGCAAGTGCTGGGGGTTTCCTTGCACACCCTGCCATCTAAAATCACCGCGCAGCTCTGCCATGAGACGGACGCCAAGTCCTATCTCACGCCTGACTTCAGCCCAGGATTGAGCACGAGAAAGAACACGAAGACAATCTTTTCAAGTCCGTTATTCAAGCCAAGCAGAAACTGTAGTCAGGGTATTTAAGGGAACAAGCTCACTGAAGTCGGGGGGGAAAGGCTTGTTGGCAATTAGTCCCTGTCTTTACCCAATTAGTCCAAAACAGTAAGTCCTAAGGCGGGTGGGAAACGAGGTGAATTCTCGGCCCGTGTTTACTTTCCCGACTTCCGCATCGTGGCAATCGTGGCAAAACTGTCTTCAGAATCAGAACCAACTTTTTTCAGACCTGCTTCTCTTTTTAATCTCCTATTTATCCAAAGCCCTGGAACTTCTGACCTTCAACCAATGGGCCACACCAAGGCTGAGCACCACGCCCCCCTCCCCCAACACACACACACCTGGGCGAGGGAAGGATGGGCTCGGATCTCTGGGCGCACACCCGGGGTCACTAAGGACACACAACGGGGTGGGCACACACCCGGGGTCACTAAGGACGCACTCACAAGGTGGCGGGGAGGGCCCTGGGCGCACACCTGGGGCACTCCGAGGGCGGGCACGCAGCCCCGGGGCCGCCCCAGGTGCGCAGGAGCGCCGTCCGTCCTTGAACCACGGGAGGCGGCGGGCTTTTCGGGAAAGGGACAGCTGGGTCCCAGGGAGTATTTCCCAGGTCTGGCTTCTTCCTTTCTCCACCCCCACAAGTCGGGAAGGAGGTCAACTTACAGGGCTCGCGGGCGATGAACTGAGGTACGGCGTTGGGCAGAGGAGCGCTGGGGTTTGGCGTCCCGACCAGCTTGTTCTTGGCCATCTTCGTGTTTGCCTTAGCAAACTCTAGTCGTAGTGTCTGCGGAATTTCAGGATCGAAGCGGATGCCCTTTGGAAATAAGGAACAAATGAAGATGTTTTCATTTCCTGCGAGGCCAGCCGGAATGGTGACAAAATAAACACGTCAGGAAGGCTTGGCTCACACAGCAGAGAGGTCAGCAAACCACGCATTCTCGCTGCGCAGACGGAGCCTGCCGGAACCGGCACGGGACGGGCCACGGGGATGAAGATGGAGGGCGGATGGGTATTTCTGTTACTTGATTGAAAAATCGAGTTGCCTTCTCTCCCCGCCCCCTCCCCCCCCACCTTCCCTGCTTGAACAAAAGCTTTCCCGTTGAAGTCATAATGTTTGAACCTGCAAATTCTCCTGTAGCTGAAAAACTTCAATTCATTGCCACCATAAAAAACACTCTGTAGGGATGCTGGGCAGTCCTGGAAGGTCGAAGTGGACATCTTAAGAGACTTCAGTCCTGACTAACATTTCACTTTAATGGGAAAATAAAACAAAAGAAAAAAACGAGAAATGTGTGCATGTCTTCATCCCAGCAGCTTTCAAGGGGGAGGAAATTCTCCATCCTTCTCTGTGTGTACAGGGGACCCAGCTAGGTGGTCATCAGAAGACATGAATGGCTACTATTTTAGGATGCTAACGTCAAGGCTCTTCAAAGGGGTGGACAAGTGGAATTAGAACGCAGTGGACCATCTCACAGGCTTTCTGAAGTCCCTTCATATAACGAGTTTGACTCTAGTTGGTTCATAAACTAGCTACAAGAAAAGTGTGACAAAGGACTGGATTGGTCACAGGGGATCAAATTGCCACCATCCCTGGTGCCTATGTCAGTTTACTTAAAGTATTAAAAAAAAATTACCAACACTGAACAAAATAGGATCCTGTACTTTATAAAATAAAAGCCAACAAGGACCCAGGAATCCTCCAACTCAAGAATGCTTTCCTCACTAAGCATGACGAAGAACGAGGTTCACTGCCAGGGATCCTGCATCTCAACCATCGTGTCAAAAACAGTGCCCAGTAGAGTGCAGGAAGGAGCACACAAAATGAGCCCGTGGATGCCTGGTATGTTCTGGTCAGTGTTCTTCAAATACAAATCTGAGACCGTCTGCTCCATCGCCCCCTGTCTTCTTCAAGCCCTTGAAAGGGGGTTAAAGTAAATTTCCCTAATGAGTGAGAATTTGGGACACCCTAGGACAGGATGAAGAACACTAGGTCTCAGAGCCTGTGCTGGGAAAACCATGGCTGTGGGCGGAAACGGGGGTGGAGGACAGGGAAAAGGAGCTGCAGTCTCTGGGGGAGGCACAGCCTAAGCACAGGGCCCTGACCCCATGCATCCCAGCAAAGTGGTGAGACTTGCTTCAGCAGCCTGATTTTTTTTTTTTTTTCATCCAGGAAAAACACAAGGCAGAATGACAAACAGGAAGAAGAAAAACAACGGAATCCACTTGTGTAGTCTTAACCCACCAGGAAAAATGAAAGCTGGGGCCTGCTTTATGAAAAACAAACAAACAAAAACCAGTCACAACAACAACAAAACCATCGCTCTCTCTTTCCTGGGTTTATTTTTAATCCAGGAAAACTCAGTATCATCCTGCCAAACATGTATCCAAGGAAAAGGCACCACGCTGCACTCTTCTGTGTTTGCTTCCAGTTGCTGCCACATCAGAGGATTTCACTTTATCAACGTGCGTATCACAAGAGAATAAGTATTTCCAAATATGGGCCTGAAACTGGTCTGCCTGGAGTCAAGTGCCATTCCTGGCTGTCAAGTAGAGGTTTGGGCTGCAAAGACTTTTGGGGGGAGACCAAGCCCCAAGGCTCTAGCATCTCTGAGCTGCAGTCCCCAGGCTCTTGATGTACAACCTTGCGGTGTGAAGTGCCACATCTCCTGAGCACAGTCTCCAGCCTCCAGCAAGGAATTCTGTCTTGCCTCTGCCAGAGTCAACTGAGGGCCTATACAAAGTACTTACTTGCCTCTTGCACAACCCGGGGTTGGTGGCTCACCTCCTAAAACATGCTCTTCCCCCCCCCCCCAACTTCACCCCCCTCAGGGCTAAAATAACACTCCTAAAGTATTCCAAATCAAAGTTCCAGCATCCTTTAAGTGACCTAATTGGTTTGGCAGCTTATTCGGAGGCCTGAGGAGGCTCAGAACAAGCCACATTCCTCTAACATCTTTAGCAGCAATACCATATTTGGTAATCAATATCCTGCCCAGCTAAATTTCTCTCCACGGGGATTAGCCAAGCCAAAAACATTTGAAATGTTGGAGGAGGAGAAGGAGGCGGAGGAAAGGGGTAGGAGAGGGGAACACTGGGAGATGGATGAGAAAAAAAGAACGATAGGAAAGGAAGACATAGAGAACCGCAAGCAAACAGAATTAAAAAGACAAACACACTGAAAAAGAAAACAGAAAGCAACCGTGTGACTTTAATTAAAGCCTAATATGATTATTCTCTGGGTCCGGTGACTCTACATTGAGTGCTGTCAGGGTAAGATTACTGCCGATTCAAAGGACTTGAAATCCGTACCATTCAAAAATCAACTCCCTGTCGTGCCAACAAGTCACCCAAACTCTTCTTATAATGAACCAGAAAGGGCAGTTTCTAATGATATTATGGTGCGACAGAGAAAACCAATCATCTCTGCAGAAAGGCCGAACACATGGTGACGAAAGCAGTGCAGGTTCAGACCGGAATACGGAGGCTGACCCATGTTCCAGGGTGTACACACACACACACACACACACACACACACACACGCCAGGGGACAGAAAGATAACTGCTGACAAACTCCATCTCCGCAGTGGTCTAGCGCATCAGAGGACACCAGGACATTTCAAATGCATGATGCTGACACTTACATAGTTTTCCTTTCTGGGCTACAAAGATGTCCTGTTCCATAAAACATTTCCTGGTGCTTCTTCCTTTCAGAACCATCTCTATGACCTTCCACAGGTAAATCTCCCTCCCTACCACCAATGGAGCCATAGGTGACTCAACCCCGTTTTCCTCAACAACCTCGGCCATACCTCCCATCCAAAGTGCTAATAACTCAATCAATCTCTGGATCTACATTCCGAGCCATTCGAAAGCCCCAAGAAAAAACCGACTTTCTATACAATGTAAAAGCTGTAAAATGAGAGCAGTTATCATGACCTGTTGAGAATATTCATTCAAGTTGAGAAGACTTTTCAAGTTTATTTTAGTATCTTTCTCTTACGTTTACTAATTCACTGCCTCTGAATTAAGCACTGCCTGCCCCTGAGGGGTTCTGAGACTAAAACTTTACGGCCCGCCATCTTTCTCCCATTACAAGGCAACAACATTCTGCCCCAGCCTACACCATCCCTAGGACTGAGGCCACTGCATGCTGCAGGTTTCTCTGGCTGCCTCTCAGAAGCGGTCACTAGGCCTCTCCTCCTAGTTTGCTTAGTCTGCAAGCTCTGCTGAACCCTGCTCAGTACCCAAGTCACCAGTGACCAGGGTAGCTGTCCATCAGGTCTTACATGGAAGGGAGAAATTCTCCTTCTGATCTGAACCACCACTGCAGCTCCAGCAATTTATAGGGAACGGGCAAACGGCATCTTCGTGCTCTAGAAGCTCTAACAAAACCTGGAGTCCTAGACAAAGAAGGGATGCATCAGTAGGGGGTCGTCCATTCCTTGGCTATCCACAAGGTCGGCAGGTCAAGTCCACCAGTTCCTCCGGGAAGAAAGACGTGGCTTTCTACTCTGAAAAGCGGAGTGTCTGAAAACCAATTGGGCCACCCTGCCCTGCCCTTGTCTGATAGGGTCCTTATGAGTCAGTACCAACTTGATGCCAATGAATTTGGTTACTGTGTTTTTTTTCTTTTTCATTAAGTTCAGTACATAAGACACCCCCCCAAAATGGGTAAAGTGAAGGGGAAAAGTCCCCCAAATCCTTACCAGAAACCCAGAAAGTCACTAGAGAGACCACAAAGAAGTTATAACTTGAATCTGTCACCAAGCCCAGGCCCTAAATTGCTTTCCTGGTTTTCTGTCAGTTGTGATACTGGTTTCTGGAGCCCATCGCTGGTGCTGAGTGATTTACTACCTTGAAATCATGGGTTTGGGATCATATAAAAGGCTATTCTGGACATAAAAGTGTAATATCAGTCCCCTGTTTCTTCAGAAGGGTTACTGGTACTGGATTAATGCAATCCCAGTTGAGTGGTTCAAAGGTTAGTCACGGAGCAACAAAACAGGCGGGAGAGGGTTGCACGAGGGAGGGTGATTAAAATGCTCTCATTTGCAGTGTGTGGTCCTTAACTGGGACAAACCAGATGTAAAAGGCTGTTTGAGGAAAATGGAAAATACAGACTGCATAGTATGTGGCAACTTGGGAATTAATGTGTTGAAGTGTTTGATTAGTTATACAATGCTATTAGTTGACTCCTACTCTCACCACTGGAGAGCAGTGATTGCCCCCCCCCCCAAAAAAAAAAGTTATTAGTTGACTGACTCAGTGGGTTACCAACAGTGAGATTATAATATAACTTCTTTACTTTAAAAGTAGTTAAAAGTAGACACTGTAGGCTGGGCCCCGGTGGCGTAGTGGTTGTGCACGGGACTGCGGCCCACTGGGGTGGAGGTTCAATTCCCGCTCACAGGAGCAAAGGCTGGGCCTCCTACTCCCACCACCAGGGCAGTGATGCCAAAAAAAAAGTAGACACTGTGGTGTAGTGGGTTACGGTGTGGGCTGTGAATCAAAAGTTCGGAAGTTCAAACTCACCACCTGCTCTGCGAAGAAAGGTGCGGCTGTCTGCTCCTATAAAGACTTAACAAGATTTGGAAAACCTTAGGGCCAAGTTTGCCCCATGGGGCTGCTGTTAGTCGAAATCACATTGCTGACAGTTTGGTTATTTATTTTGAAATAAACAAGGAGGAGGAGGAAGAGCATGTGTGGCAAAGGGTAAGTTAGTAAGTTCCTGTACTGGGTAAATATTTATTCTCCTGCACACCATCTTTTGGCATGTGAGAAGTAGCCACATTTAAAACCATGAGCAAGAATAAAAGTTCCAACCTAGCAGAAAATCTCGTGAGGTGCCAGATACAAAGATGAATGAGGTGAAGCCCTCGAGTCTCTGGCTGGGGATGGCTCCAGCTCACTCTCAGGGGGAGAGAAGGCAGATGGTCCCGGGGCCAAGCACTCAGGCATCAGCGCTGGCCTGAGACGCCCTGGGAAACCTGGCCTAGAGGAAGCACGGGAAGAGGGCGGGTTCACCAGGTGGCAGTCCAGGAAAGGACTCAGCATGTTCCCTGTGACAGGATGTGGGGACGGTGTGATGGGAGGAGGCGAGATACGACCGGATGGCCAGGTGGGAGTGAGAGTCACTGAAGGCCATCGAGCTGAGGGCATAAGAGGACCCGCAGTGCGTACTCCATTGATCCTCCACGCTGGTTTATACCACACCCCCCAGAGAGCCTGCAAACACAGATGCCTATGCTCCACGTCTACACGATCCAGTGCAGTTGGTTTGAGATGGGGCCCACGCACCTGCATCTCTAACCCGAGTTTCCAGTGTGATGCCGCTGATCCAGAAAGCAAACTTCTGAGAACTCCTCCAGCGGAGGAGAGCCTGGAAGAGCCCATGCACGAGTCAATTACCGCAGCCAGTAATAAGGACTTGGGTAAAACCTGGCTGGGACAGTGGCCTTGCTGTTCTCTATTTTATGGGCCCCGGGGGGCGACGTCTAGTTCTCTAAGAGGGCATTGCCCAAATTGGTCAAACCTGTGATCTCTCCTGGGTATACATGGACCTTGAATGAAGATATACAGAAACCGAAGGTCCCTGGAGTTTACAGCCTCTCTAAAGACAATCCTCCAATAATGCCCTCAGGCCGGATGGACTCTTGGCTTATTTGCAAGATCCTTCAAGTCAATGAGCTCTCAGCTACCCAAGGGTCCCTCTACATAGTTTTATCTTTCGAGCATGCTAGGTTCCAAGATTGTATTTTTAAAATCATTTGATTGGGGCGCTTACAGTTCCTATAACATTTCACATGGCAACTGTATCAAACATTTTTGTACCTAAGTTGCTACCATCGTTTTCTAAACATTTTACTTTTTTTTTTAAGTTACTTATTTCTGTTTTTTTCTATACTTTTGTTTCTATTTATTTATTTTTTGGTGAAAGTGGGGCATCATTGCCCTCTGGTGGTCGTGGGAGCTACCCAGCGCTGCTCCTGAGAGCCGCCGCTGGATTTGAACCGCCAAGCCTGTGGGCCGCAGTCCCGCACTCAACAACTTCCACCACCGGGGCTCAGTCAACATTTACTTCCTATTCAATAGAATCATTCGTTTAGAGAAAAGATTGGGATAGACCGGGGGGAGAGCTATATGTGCTCAGAAAGAGAGCCATGAGCATTTAGGTTTAAATCTCAAGGGGCTCTGGATACGCATGTGCGCATGTACACAGCTGCTTATGAACCCGAAAAAGTTGCTGAGTGACCGTTACTCTGTGATCACCTTGAAGGGGATTCTATTCGGACAAGGTGACACTCTGCAAATATGTCACAGGCAGAATCACAAAATTAAACTTGAGCCCACTCTGAGAGTCCAGAAGACCAAGCTTGCTGGCATCTAGTCGATGCCGATTCCTGGTGACCCGATAGGACAGGGGAGAACTGCCCCTGGGGGTTTCCTGCGGCTCACTCTTTACTGGACTAGCAGCCGGTGGCTTCAAACCACTGACCTTGTACTTAGCGGCGCAAGTACAAGTGTAAGCACCAATGCCACCACAGAAAATACAAAGGGTGTTGAGGTAAAGTATTTCCTATGGAAGACTGGAAAAACCAGAGTGGAACTAACAGCTGTGTCAGTGGTTTTTCTTTGTGATTTTTACCTTTTTGAAGACTTGAATTTGGAATTCATACAGACTTACAAAAAAAACTTCAGGAGTGGTACAAATAAATCCTGTAAACCACAACATGAGCTTTATTATGTTCCCCACCCTTTTCTTCTGTGTGTGTGTGAGTGTGTATATATGTGTATAAAATATATAACCAATTTCTTGATCGGTCAGCCACTACACACTTCGGTTTGATTTCCTTAAAGCAAAACCATCTCTTTGTTCTCCTGATCCAGGACTGAACCTTTCATCTGGAACACTTCCTCAATCCTTGACTTTCAACGACCTTGGCATTTTGAAGAGCTCGGGCTGTGTCTTTGGCAGAACATCCCTCAGGCGGGCTTATTGGTGTGTTCATTTTGATAAGGATCCGCTGGTGCATTTTGGGAAGGAAGATCACAGAAGTGATCCTGTGAGCTCAGTGTATCATGTGAGGAAGATGAGGCCTTGTTGGCCCGTTTTTCATAACTTTGATGGTTTGCCAGGTTTCCCTAGTAGTCACTAATTTCCCCTCCTTTTATTAAGTCTTCTTGAAGGACTTTGCCCTCTCCCCTGTTTACTCGTGTACTAGTATTGACTCAGATCTGTAAGTTATTCTGTGGCACCGATGTCATCATGTTGATGACTTTGATGCTCAACTTGTCGCAGGCTTGTTCAAAGACAGTGTTCTCACATCTCTGCTTGTCCCCATCAAAAAAACCCAGAGTCCTTCCTGAGAGCTCAAGTTACGGTGAGAATCCTGATTCTCACTACCCATTTACACAGAAAGATCATAACCAATACCACTCTACAAAAAAAACCCTAACTGCTAACCCCTAATAGAACTTACTGCCATGGAGTCGATGCCACCGCCTCATAGCCAACCTACAGGACAGAGAAGAGTTGTCCCAGTGAGTGTGTCTGTGAGCATTTATGGGAGGAGAGACCAGTCTTTCCCTGAGCGCAGTCTAATGCGTGACCACCACCGCTGGGTACATGTTTGCAGTTTCAGTTGTCTTTGGCCTAAAGGCACAACATTCACCGTGC
>PVJH01040180.1:0-15880 GCA_004026705.1 Nesogale talazaci
GTTGTGCGCAGGACTGCGGCCCACTGGGATGGAGGTTCGATTCCAGTTCCCAGGAGCAAAGGCTGGGCCTCCTACCCCCACCACCTGAGGGCAGTGATGCCAAAAAAAAAAAAAATCTGTAGGCAAAAAAAAAATGAAACAAAACTTAGTAGTTATAGTAGATTATAGAAGGGAAACTGAACAAAGATGTCTCATAAGTTCAAATATCAGCAATACTCTAGCAGGTAATCTTTTTTTTTTTGGTGGGGGGGGGGGCATCACTGCTCTCCGGCGGTGGGAGTAGGAGGCCCAGCCCCACTGCTGGAATTGAACCTCCGTCCCAGTGGGCCGCAGTCCCGCGCACAACCGCTACGCCACCGGGGCTCAGCCCACAGGCAATCTTTCAATGCACTCAGTCCTATGTAGCTACAAACCTGTTCCACATGCTTCTGGTTCAGCTGCATCTCTGAGCCTATCAGCTGCTCTATCAGCTCTGGAAATCTTAATCTAGCTGAACCCATGTTCAAAATACTACTGTCTTTTTCAAAAAAAACTACGGGAGTCCATCTTTGGTTGTCATATTTCGGTCAAGTATTTTCCGTGACTTTGCAAGGTTATTTCCTTATAATAGCAATATGCCTATTTCTCAGCTATGGATAGGATCAGCTTCCAAAGACCAGGTCAAGGGGCCCAAACTGCTGGCATGTGAAAGCGTGTAAGTTATGAATACACGTAGCTTTCGAGGAGCCCTGATGGAGTCGTGGTTATGCGCTGGACGACCGCTTGTATGGTCGGCGCTTTGAAAGCACCAGGAGCTCCACGGTTTGAGGAAGAGTTGGGCTTTCTGCTGCGGTAAACAGAGTCTGGGAAACCCACTAGGGCCACCAGGGGTCAGCATTGACCATGGCAGCACGTAATACATAAGTCAACCATCAAAGTCCACATTATTCCTGGCGTTGCTCACAGACATTCGTTACTGCCAGACACACATCATTTATGCACGAGAGATGGAGAGCAGACCTGTCACTAGTGCCATAAACTACTGGAGAGCAATGTGGTGTTTAAGGGTTAACACTTCGGATTTCAGCAGCGATGGGCACTAAGTGCAAAAGGAATGCCAAGCCCGTGGCGGTCATGTGCTTATGTTACTTTCATGATTGAGATGTAGGGGTGGAGTCTGGCCTGTTAACCTGGAGATAGCCATGGAGTAGTCAATGAGGCCTCCGTGTGGGCAGGGCTTTCTCCTGAGACTTCTGGGAAATCTCGCCATATTTCCCTGATGGAGAAGAGAAGCCATCTCCCCAGTTCTTGGGAGTTAGTCTCAGAGACAACGAACTCCAGGCAAGACAAGATGGCAGCATCCGAGGAGCTGAAGGAGCTGGAGGAGAAGCCACACAGTCTTCCCCTGATGGAACCAGACCTCTGAAGCTGGAGAAGCCACATGGAGACTCCTGCCAGTGCTGAGTTGCTTCTGCCGCCACTGGATGCTGTTGATGGACCCTGAGCCCAGGAAGCGAGGAGCCATGGGGAGACCCCTGCCAGCGCCGGGACTCTGCACCCAATGGCCTGTGACTTTGTGAGTCGGAAAGAGACTTTTAGACTGACATCGGGCATATAGGCTAATATCAGACTTATGACTTTGAACTGGACTGGGTTGGGTTGTTTTCTCAATGTTGCATTCCTCTTGTTTATAAACCTTTCCCTTATATCCATATGCGTGTCTATCAATTTGTTTCTCTAGTGTCCTCAGACTAACACGAAGCCAAATAAAAAGTTGTGGCAAAACTATCTCTAACCATCATGATTAATCTTATTTTCTTTTTTTTTTTTGGGGGGGGGGCATCACTGCTCTCCGGTGGTGGGAGTAGGAGGCCCAGCCCTACTGCTGGAATTGAACCTCCGTACCAGTGGGCCGCAGTCCCACGCACAACCACTACGCCGCCGGGGCTTAGCCCGATTAATCTTATTTTCAAAGCACTTCTGATGTAACAGATAACACATTTAACATAAGATACCGAACATGAGGGTTTCAGAACAGTTGTGGGAAAACGTCATTATCCTTCCATTCTATTTTTCCATGAACTTTTTGAAGTCCCCACATATAGTCACAACATACCGAATTATCAAGTCTATAAACAAGTCAATGGCAAAATAAATAAGTCTCCATGGGAAATGATGCTAATCCACTGGTTCTCAACCTTCCTAATGCCGCGACCCTGTAATACAGTTCCTCATGTTGTGGTGACACCCCCCCACCATAAAATTATTTTCGTTGCTACTTCATAACTATAATTTTGCTACTGTTATGAATTAGGCCACCCCTGTGAATGGGTCGTTCAACTCACACATTGAGAACCCCGGATGTAAACCACTGACTTTGAGGATGCCAAGTAAAGCGGTGACCAAGTGAGTTATTTAAAAATATAACAGGATTAGCTGAGCCTTGGTGGCGCCGTGGTTGTGTGCGGGACTGCGGCCCACAGGATTGACGGTTCGAATCCAGCAGCAGCTCTCCAGGAGCAAGGCTGGGTTTCCTACTCCCACCAGGGCAGTGATGCAAAGAAAAACATATATTTACATATAAAAGGATGACGTGTCTGTTACCTGAAATCAGACTTCCCTTCCCATAGGCTTTGGAGGCTGGTTCTGGTCTCTCTGACTGTGGCTCCTGGGTGAGTTTCATACGGCGAATACCAGTGTCCTATGAGGCCAGGCATTTATCAGCACAGGTTCCCTGTTGAAAGGAAACACACCTGCCCTAGCTTTTCTTGCTTGGACTCAGGTGGCTCCTTTGCTCCCATCTCTCATCTCCTGTAAGGTGAAGGCTGATGCAGCCCCAACCAGTGGGAAACTCCCAATCGACTTCGACCGGGGCTGGGACCTGAGTCAGGGTGCTTCTCCCAATCTCGGGTCTTCCCCTGCTACTTCACTCTCAGCCTGTCTTCCTGTGGTTGGCTTATGCTTGCTGTAAGGCTGGAAGGCATGTTTTTCAACTATCATCAGGTTCCCCCACAGGACACAGGTTTAATCAAGAGCTTCCAGATTGACATCCATCTACAGAGAAGGAATAGGCTATGTCAGGGGAATTGGGCAATGAAAAATGTATGGGGGGGGCTGAGCCCCGGTGGCGTAGTGGTTGTGCACGGGACTGCGGCCCATTGGGATGGAAGTTCAATTCCAGCTCCACAGGAGCAAAGGCTGGGCCTCCTACTCCCACCACCCGAGGGCAGGGATGCCCCCCCAAAACAAAAACAAACAAACAAACAAACAAACAAAATGTATGGCTGGCAGGGGAACATCAGATACCAAAGCCTCACGAACAGCAGCAAAATAATGTCGGAAACAGTGCCAGAAGACGAGCCCCTCAGGTAGCTAGCACTCAAAATATGACTGAAGAAGAGGTCCCTTCCCAAAGCAGAACGGAATATAAAGATATGCATGGAGCAAGGCCTTCCGGACCTTTGTTGTTGATAGAGCATGATTCAGAATGAGAAGAGAGAGAGCTGCAAACATCTAGGAATCACGGAAACGTGTACAGAGCCTGAACCTAGGAAAATATGGATTGGATACGAGTGAAATGGATCGTGTTAAGATGGATATTCGGGCTGAGCCCCGGGGGCGTGGTGGTCGAGTGCGGGACTGCGGCCCACTGGGTTGGTGGTTGAATCCAGCAGCAGCTCTCCAGGAGCAAGGCTGGGCCTTCCACTCCCACCAGAGGGCAGTGATACCCCCCCAAAAAAAACAAACAAAACAAAACAATAAAGATTGATATTCAAGGCACTAATGAGCTACAGTGGAATGGTATTAGCCATATGGAACAAGGCAAGCATATAATGTACTATGCTGGGAATAACAGATTCAAGAGGGATGGCATTGCACACATTGGATCATCAAAAAGGGCATGTCAAGTTCTGTCTTAAAGTACAATGCAGTCTGTGGTAGGATGCTATCTACCAGGACACAACAAAATCCAATTATTACAATTATTCTAACATATGAGTCGATCACTAAGCTAGCCATGAGGAAATTGAAGGCTACCAACATTTTAGTGTGAAATTAATAAAAGACACAAAATGCATCAGTAATCCTTGGCAACTGAAATGCCAAAGATTGAAACAAAAAGGAAAGAACAATAGTTGGAAAATATGGTTTGGGTGATGAAAATGTAGCTGGAGATCATATGGTAACTTTCACAAGTCCAATGACTCCATCATGTAAATACATTTTTTTAAGAAAACAGAAATATACACACATGTGAGTACCAAAACACAGAATTGTGCTAGGTGGAGATTTCATAATGTTCATTTTTCCCTGAGGTGACCATCCACAAACTCACTCTGAGTTAGTGCAACCAGTGGTGTTACCTGGGAAGATTCTCTCCAGTCACAGTGAATTTTTTAGTAAAAGTAAAGCCTTGTCTTTTGTGATGGTTGATTTAAGAGAACAGTGTGCCCATGTGAAATTGTTTCCTGCTCATAAAAAATGCCATAGAAAAAAAAATACCGGGGCTGAGCCCCGGTGGCGTAGTGGTTGTGCGCAGGACTGCGGCCCACTGGGATGGAGGTTCAATTCCGGCTCCCAGGAGCAAAGGCTGGGCCTCCTACTCCCACCACCTTAGGGCAGTGATGCCTAAAAAAAAAAAAAAAAAAATACCATAGAAACTTCTCTGATGCTGAACCCAACTAAAAAGACAGCATTATATGCAAAACTCAAATGTACGAGTACTTTTCTCATTTCAAGAATGGTGAAATGTGGATTGATGACAAACCCTTCTGGATGTCCATCAACTTCCCAAACAGATGAAAATGTCAACTGATAGTGCACTTGGAGTTCATTCTAGCAGATCAGACTGTTATTCATCTATTTAGAGGTTTTATAAAGGCATCATAACAATGTGGGACAAAAATGCCTTATTTGTGTCAGACAGGGGACGGGGTTTGCCACCTGTGTTAGACAGGGTTTCACAGAGAAACAAAACCAGGACACTAGTCATTCTCTTCATGTATTGATATAGATAGAAGGGTATATAACATAAGAAAGAAAGAGTTAACTAATCAATAAAGCAGTACAAATGGCTCGGTGCAACTCATTTGTGTGAGACAGCTAGTAGACTGGCAGTCCTTGGAGTCCTGAGGGCGGCCGAGTCGTCCTCTGTAGAGCAATGCAGGCTGTCCGGCCACATGCAGCAAACAGCAAGGCAGGTCACCAACAGTCAGTCAGATGACAGAGTCCAACAGTCCCCAGCTCAAGAGATGTCTATTCCAGGAGGGTGGGGAAGCAGGGCTTGAAGGAACCTCAACTCACAGCTCCACAGTCCATAGATTAGGTGTCTCAAGGGTAGTGTCGCTTGGAGATACACAGGACAAACAAGGCAGCCGGCTGGTCCGAAGATCCAAGAACAAGAGAGCAAGGGTGGGGCTTGCTGAGCCATTTATATCCCCGCCCCTCAATTGATCTTAGCGTGTTCATTGGCCATGTTGTCATCTTCTTTGGCCATGCTGGCACCACAAGCCTACCCATCACACCACACCAATGAACTCACTCACACAGCCATCTCCGTGCATGTTTTGGGCAAAAAAACAGCACGCCTCTCGTCCCATGCTCTTCACTCACCTGAACTCGCTCCGGGCAACTTCTTTGTTTCCTTGGATGAAGAGGGACAAGAAAGGGCAGTGGTTTGATGACATATAGTAGGGGCTCTCAACCTTCCCAATGCCATGACCGTTTAATACAGTTCCTCATGTTGTGGTGACCTCCCCCTCAACCTAAAATTCTTTTTAAAAATACTTTTCTGGCGGGCTCTTAAAGCTCTTATCACAATCCATACATTCATCCATTGCATCAAGTACGTGTTTGTACATGTGTTAGCATCATTTTCTATGCATTTTCTTTATACTTGAGCTCTTGACATCAGCCCATTTTCCCCTGCCTCCCCCATGAAGCCTTGATACATTATAGATCACTATTTTCATACCTTACATCATCCTTTGTCACCCTTCACCCACTTTTCTGTTGTTCCTTCCCCTGGGAGGTGTTATATGTTGATCCTTTTGGTCAATGCTTTTCTCCTACCACCTTCCCCTTATCCTTCTGATATCTTTTTTTTAATTTAAATCATTTTATTGGGGGTTCATACAACTCTATAAAATTATTTTCGGGCTGAGCCCGGGTGGTGTAGTGGTTGTGCGTGGAACTGTGGCCCACTGGGACGGAGGTTCAATTCCAGCAGTGGGGCTGGGCCTCCTACGCCCACCACAGAGAGCAGTGATGCCCACCAAAAAAAATATATATATATTTTCATTGCTATTTCATAACTGCACTTTTGCTACTGTTATGAATTGGGCAACCCCTGTGAAAGGGTTGTTTGACTCTCAAAGGGTTCATTTCAAACATATTTTACAGATTGTGGAGTAGGTGGTGGGTGAAGGTATAAATGAAATCAGGTGGGGGCTGAGCCCTGGTGGCACAGTGGTTGTGTGCGGGACTGTAGCCCACAGGCTTGACGGTTCAAATCCAGCAGCAGCTCTCCAGAAACAAGGCTGGACTTCCTACTCCCACCAGGGCAGTGATGCCACAAAAAAAAAAAAAAGAAAAGAAAGAAATCAGGTGACCATAACTTGGGCTCAATAAAAGTAGTCCAAGATATTGTTCTGTAGACTTTTCATCTATAAATGATTTCACGGGGAGTTCTTACAACTCTTATAATAATCCATGCATCAATTGTGTATGCTATCAACTGTGTTAGTCCAGGTAGACTAGAGAAACAAATTCATAAACACGCATATGGATATAAGGGAAAGGTTTATATACAAGAAGAATGGAACATTGAGAAAGTATCCCAACCCAGTCCATTCCAAGTCACAAGTTCTATATTAACCCATATGTCTGATACTAGTCTATAAAGTCTCTTCCAACTTATAAAGCACGTGCGATGACACCAGGACAATCACAGGTCACTGAGTGCAGAGTCTTGTGTGTCTGGTGGCAGTAGAAGCATCTCAGTACTTGCAGGGGTCTCCCCGTGGCCTCCTAAGCATCTCAGCACTGGCAGGAGTCTCCATGTGGCTTCTCTGGCCCCAGAGGTTTGGCTCCATCAGAGCAAGCCCATGTGTCCTCTTCTCTGGCTCCTCCATTCTCCAGGAATCAGGATCGAGCAGCATGCTGTTATCTCATCTTGTCAGTAGTTCGTCTGTCAGATACTGAGTCAAGTCTCTCTACTCCAATTGGGAAATAACACTAGACTTCCCAGAATTCTCGGGAGAAAGTCATGCCCAGAGACCTCATTGGCTATCTCCAGATTGACAGGCTAGACTCCACCCTTACACTCCCAATCCTGAAATTGACACAGGAGTACATGACTGCCACACCATCATCCTTATCAAAATATTTTCTTTCTACTTGAGCTCTTGGCATCAGCCCCCATCATTCCCCGCAACTCCTTCTCTCTCCTTTTTTTTTGTTTTTTGTTTTTTGGGGGCATCACTGCTCTCAGGTAGTGGGAGTAGGAGGCCCAGCCTTTGCTCCGTGGAGCTGGAATCGAACCTCCCTCCCAGTGGGCCGCAGTCCCGCGCACAACTACTACACTACTGGGGCTCAGCCCCCTCTCTCCTTTTTTATATTTGGAATTACCCTTCAGGAAAAGTTTTTTAAAAATAAAGGGAAAAGCTTGTTAGCTGTAGCTTGAGGTGCAGCCCGGGTTGAAATGGGTGAAGGCTACGTGGTCAGCTTGGTGAAATCAACTGCCTTGTTGGAAGAGCCAAGCAGAGGGGTGAGGGCTGGGGGCCCTGGGACAGGGGGTGCCTCGAGCAGGGAGGTGTTGCAGATGGCAGCTCTGGCCTTCCTCAGGTGAGCAGGCTACCCTGAGTGAGCAGCCAAGTCTGAACTTCAGGGCAAATGAGAAATTACATGCTGGGAAGAGATGCTTGCCGAGCAAGGGCTGACTCCCTCTAGGACATGCCTACACAACTCACCCTGCCATGTGCTTCCACAGGCACGTGTCCAGCCACGGCACTGCTCACTCCCAGCAAAGGACTGGCCCACTGAGTCGTTGGTAGAGTGCCAGAGAGGACAACAGTTGTTTCCGTCGACAATATCATTTGTATCCATGTAGGTGTTGGT
Source organism: Nesogale talazaci (assembly GCA_004026705.1). NCBI lineage: Eukaryota > Metazoa > Chordata > Mammalia > Afrosoricida > Tenrecidae > Nesogale > Nesogale talazaci. The sequence continues at coordinate 8,098 of PVJH01040180.1, forward strand.
TTGATTAAAATTCCTGGAAGAGACAAATACACAGGCTCAGACACTTACTAGTGGTAACCAGGGACTAGGAGGAAATCGGAAGTTCTGCTTAAGGGGGACGGAGTTCTCTCTTTAGAGATGGGAAAGCCATTTGGGAAGACAGCGTGATGGAGGTGACCGCGTGGATGTGGTGGCTGGCTGATTTCATGGCAACTTGAGGATGTGTGCAAGGGGTGGGTGGTATCCCACCTGTCAGTCAGCTGTCCAGCCGAGGCCCCTGGGAACCTGCACTCTCCTCTACTTCTCTCCACCGTCCTGCTTTCGGGACTCTGGGGGCCACCCTGAGAGTTGCCTGGTAGCCAAGCATGATTAATGACCTGGGACTCACACCGTCTCGGCACCCACACTGGCCTGTGACCTTCTTCCATTCTGCATTATTACCTGTGAATCTGAAGGACTTATGGAATGGAGTTGACCTTGAGTGGGATGCCTTCTTGATATGACTGCTTGATCTCCAGCTCTTTCTTATCCGTACACGACTTGTCGCTGGACGTGTTTCTCTAGTCAACTCAGCCCAACACAATGGTTGCTGATATGGACATTTAAAAATGGCCAATGTGGCGTTCTATCAATTCAACTTTAAACTTAAAATGGAAATGAGAGGCAGCAGCTGCAGCAGGGTGGCTCCCTGTGTCCCAGGCTCTGACTTCTGTCCGTCTCTCGCTGAGGAAGGAAGATTAAAGTGTTTGGTGACACCCACCGTCCTCGAGGGAGTCTGCTCATTGGGACCCTCTGGGGTCTCTGCGATGGTAGACTGACGGGAGCACAGAGCCTCCTGGAGGAGCGCTCCAACACCCACCTGTAAACCACCCCCTAAGCCAGGTCAGATAAGCCCAGCAGCCCCTCGCTCGCCCGACTCCTCTCTGCAACGGAATCACATCACCCCGGGAACCACCTGCAAACAGGTGCAGCCTGCAAAATGGTAAGTCAGGTGCTCCAAGGAGGAAGGGGCTTACTCTTTGGGGCAACCAGTTTGGCCCACTGTCAACCTTAACCAACATGTCTGGCCTCTTAACCCTCTTTTCCTCTCAGAGGTCACAGAATGTGCTCATGATCACAGGAATGCCCTAAACCCAGCCAGGTGACACCGTCCGTTGGGCTGAGAGTGACGTAACAAAAAAGGAACCATTGTAAAGTGAGCCATCCCGTCACTGGGAAGAGCTGGACAACTCCCACCTCGATAGGCTTCCAGAATATTTTTGTCACCTCCTCCCAAATGTTCTCTCCTGTAAGCAGATGCTCCCCCTCCCTCCTTTGATCCTTGGCAATCACCCATCTGTATTCAATCTATGACTCGACCTATGTTGAGGATCTTATATAAATAGACACATGGCAGAGTAACCTTTGCGGCCTGCTTGTTTCACACACAGAGTATTTTCAGGTTTGCCCACTTTGGGGAATGGATCATAATATCCTTTTCATGACTGAGGGATATTCCACATTATGTATGGGTTTAAGTCACAGTTTGTGCCTGAGTCAGAGCTGCAAGGCAACATTTGATCTCTGGCTTCAGGAGGGAGGAGCATAACCTAAGGCCATCTGCCACAAGCAGAGTTCAGATCTCCTGCCAACCTCCATCCTTTCTTGTCCTGACTCCAACCATTCTTCTCTGAGGCTTCTGTAACTCATTGCAATGGCCACACGGATCTCACAGACAATATAAATTATTTGTTCATGTCTGACACTGTCCAAAGTCTCGCCTTACCCACTTTTCTGCTCAGTCCTTCAGGGAGAGAGTTATAGGCAGATCCTTGTGATCGGTTCCCCCGTTCTCCCGCACCTTACCCTTACTCTCCTGGTATCGCTACTCTCATTACTGGTCCTGACGGGCTCATCTGTCCTGGATTCCCTGTGCACCCAGACCTTATCTGTACATCCTCTGCCCTAGCCGGATTTGTAAGGTAGGATTGGGATCATGATAGTGGGGGGTGGAAGAAGCATTAAAGAACTAGAGGAAGGCTGAGCCCTGGTGGCATAGTGGTTGAGTATGGGACTGCGGCCCACAGGATTAGCAATTCAAATCCAGAGGCAGCTCTCCAGGGGCAAGGCTGGGCCTCCTACTCCCAACAGGGGGCAGTGATGTCCACACACAAAAAAGGACGAGAGGAAAGCTCTTGGGGTCCCTGACGCTCCAGGAGCAGCAGGCGTCAGTGCAGACATGGCCAAGTCCAAGAACCACACCACGCACAACCAATCCCGGAAATGGCACAGAAACAGCGTCAAAAAAACCCCAACCACAACGATGCAAGTCCCTGAAGGGGGTGGACCCCAAGTTCCTGAGGAACATGCACTTTGTCAAGAAGCACAAGAAGGACCTGAAGAAAATGCAGGCCAACAGCTGCCCGTGCCGAGGCCATCAAGTAGCTTGTCAAGCCCAGAGGTCAAGGCCAAGAAGACCCCAATGGGTGTCAACCGCAAGCTTGGCCAACTGGCCGACATGGCTCACCCCTGGCCCAAGACCAAGGCACAGGGCATGGCTGACGCTCCAGCCAAAGTTCCCCAAGGCACAGGCTTCCACAAAGTCAAGTTCTCTGCTTGAGGGCCAGAGGGACTGGGGTGAGGCCTGAGCTGCACCTGCATGGCGCTATGTCTTCTTGTGCATTGTACAAATAAACCCAGATGGCGCTGGAAAAAAAAAAAAAAAGAACTAGTGGAAAGTTGTAGGTTTCATTGGTGCTATACTGCATTCTGACTAGTCGTCTCCTCCCCTCCCCATGACCCTTCTGTAAGGGGATGACATGACCAGTTGCCTACAGATGGGCTTTGAGTCTCCACTCGGCACTCCCCCTCCTTTGCAGTATTTTTTTGTTCTTTGCTTTGTCCTGACAGCTCCCTCCCTCCCTTCAGAGCTGGCTGTCCTGCACACAGATGGCTTTGAAGGAGCTGTGTGAGTCTGGGCAGACTAGAGAAACAAATGCAGAGATACTCACAGGTAAGTGAGATAACCAAGAGTGTATATATATATATATATATGTATTTTATAATATTGGGGGGGGTCATACAACTCTTATCACAATCCACACATATATCCATTGTCAAGCACTTTTGTACATTTGCTTTCCACTTGATATCCTGGTATCTGCTCATTTTTCCCCTCCCTTCCCGCTCCCCATGAACACAATTCATAAATTTTGTCACAGCTTACACCATCCGACAGCTCCCCTTACTCCTCCTCTTCTCCACTGTCCATGCCCGAGAGGCCCTATGTAGTTCCTTGCAATCTGTTCGCCCTTTCTACCCCACCTTCCCTCCAGCCTCCCAGCGTCAGCCCTCTCACCATCAGTCCTAAGGGCTACTTCTGACCTGGATTCCGTGTTTCCAGTTCCTATCTGAAGCACGTATATAGTAAGAAAACATCCCGGCCCAGGCCAGATCAAGCCCTTAAGTTCAACGTTAGCCCACATGTCCCGTACTCGTCCACACATTCTTCTAGATTCACGTGGCACACGCAACGGTGCCGAAAGCAGGCTGGTGGGTGAAGTCTTGCGGAGGCATACCGGTGCGGCAAGGGTCTGCTTTGGCTCCTCCAGCTCCAGGGCTCTGGCCGCCATCAGCGTGGCTCCATGTGGCTTGTCAAAAGAACGTGAAGCAGAGAGGGAGTGTGTCCTGCCTCTAGGGAGGAAGGCAGGAGTTCCCAGAATCCTCAGGGAAAGGCCATGCCCACACAGAGGCCTCATTGGCTGTGATCTGATTGACAGGTTAGCCCCCACCCCTTAACTCGTTGACAGATTATGAAATTGCCACAAGCTGGCCTGTGAGTCATTTACCACCAAGGGTGGTGACTTGGTTCATCCCTCAAGTTTGAGACTCAGAATAGGCCCCACCTCCCTCCTGCTTATTAGCATAACAGAGAACGCCCTCTAAAGGGAGAGAACTGTGGGCATGGAGGCTGCTGTGGATAAAAAAGCCAAACTAAACCTATTGGGGGATTTGATAATTAACTTATATTGTCAAATACAAAGTTGATGGTCTGAAAGGTAAACCCCCAACCTAATCCCCAATAAAAAGGTGTTTTTTTTTTTTTTTTTTTTTTAAAAAAAGGCCAAACTAAGAACTTCCACTGCATGGTAGCCTCCATTCCTCCAGACCCTGGGTTCATTGACCCGAACATTCAGAAACGAGGATTTGACCCTGGTGGTCACTTTTAGGGATCTACACTGAGGTGGAATTGCACTGTCCAGAGTCTGGTTGGTGGGTTGCACCAGGACTATTAAACAATAAAGTTTGGATACTGTGGGCACAGACCCCACAGCTGGTCTGCAGGACGGGAAAGGGTCAGAGCAGGGGGACCTGCTTCAACTCTTTAAGACACCCCACTCCCACCCCATGCTGTTTTCCACAATGGCGTATGCATTTGACAGGCCCAGCGGCAACCTAGGAAACCAGAGTGTGTGTCCCGCCTTCCCCAGACCCTCCACACCCTCGACAGCTGCGATGCCTGCAGGGAAGGACCGTCCCCAGCTCGGGGTCCCCACACGTCCACCTGCTGCCTGGCATTCTTGGCGTCTCTCACTCTCTAGAGCATCTGGACTTAGACCCATCGTTGGGTCATTCTGTGTAATCAGCACTGCCATAGACCTCCCCACGTTCTGAATCTCTATAACGTACCATCCTGCACCTGACTCCAGAGCAGAGCAAGTGCGGGGGGCGGGGGGGGGAGTTGTAGAATGGTCACTCGTTGGGTTACGAACCGCAAGGTCGGTTGTTCGAAACCACCAGCCTCTCCGGGAGAAAGCCTGGAGACTGCAATACACAAGCCTCAGAAATCCACAAGGTGCCTGTGAGTCAGCATGGAACCCGCCCGCCGCTGTGAGTCTGCTTGTGTTCTCTGAGCACCTTTCTTGGCATCCCCATTTCTGCAAGCTTCCAGGGGGTTCCCCGGACCGTTTATGTGCCCGCTGTGTGCGGCCCATGCTGACATCACACCCAGGTTCCGAAGAGATAGCCGTATCCTGCCAGGTCAGAGAGGTGCTCGCAGGAGGCAGCGCGAGTCCACGTGGTCTCAGGTGGGCCCACGGGCCAGGATGCACCTTCCCCATCACACCGCTTCCTAGCGTCCTCCACAAGCAGGCTGTTCTACTTGGGCCTGACCACCCCGTCCTAGCAGGCCCCACGGGAATTCAAGGGACTTGGGCAAGAGAGAGAAACTGCTGTGGTTCTCAGCCAGGCGAGGCCAATCTCTCAAATAATGCAAGCAGCCAGCCCCGGCATCGGGAAATAGGCCCTCCACGCCAGCCCCGGGCAGCAGATGCCCCTGCATAGCCAGCCTCGCCGCACGCGGCTCCCCGAGGACGAGAACGCTCGTCCTGTCTGAGGACAGCGCATGGGACCCGGGCATCCCTGGCCACACTAAGGCCACAGGCTGCCTCCAATGAGCCCCTCGTGAGGACCCCAGAGCAGACTAGGAATGTGGGGGTTCCCCGTCTTCCTGTCTCACGAGTGCTCATCATGGCTACCCATTTTCTAGCCTGGGCTGATGCCCAGCTCCCATCTCACCCTTTCCGGGTGACGGGGGCAGGGGCTGGCAGGTGCCATTTGTCTCTTTGAGGCCAGAGGGGAATAAGGTTGCCAGCTGATTTGGACTCACTGTCCTTTCCCATGAGCCCCTCTGTGAGTTCATTCACAACACGTCCTGCCTTAGAGAACCTTTCACATGTCCCTCTCAGCGTCCCCTGAAATGTCATCACATCTATCAGCCATAAATCTGAAGTCCGACTAGGAGGCCCTCGCGTCCTCCCCATCCCCACCATTAGCCAAAACTTCCCCTCTCCCTGCGTATGGCCTTGGGTGTCTTCTTCATCACTGGGTCTTTCCACAGTTTTATGAACCTGCACTTGGAACAGGACAAAGCTGTTAACAGCTTCTCTTTGCCTTTCTTTATCCTGACTAGAGTGCCCCCCTCCTCCGGAATTTGTCCCTCTCTCACTTGTCCTCCAGGCCCACCTCCAAGAAGCCTTCCCTGATTCCCTCCCCACACACTGCTGAGGGTTGGGGGTCACGGCCACCTCCCTTCTGAGCTCTGGCCTGCTGCTCGGGCTGGCAGAGGTGGCTCTCTCTTGCCCTCCTGGGCCTGCCCCTCCGCTAAGCGCCACAGGGCGTGGCTACCTGCCTCGGGCAAGGGTGCGGGCCACCCCGGGTGCCTGTCTGTCCCCTCCCCTCCTGAGGGAGCTTCTCTGTGTCCATGGTAGGGACAGCGACACTTCCCTACCATGTCGCTTTGACATACCAGACCCCTTGGCTGCTTCACAGAGAACGTCCGACCTGGTTTTCTACATGTATACCAACATGACCTCTGTCCTCTGGAAAGGCAAAGGGCTAGGCAGACCGCTGCCCGGCACCTGCACAGGAGGCCTGAGGGCGGACAGCCTGTCTGGGCAACAACCACTCCTATTGGGCTTGCCCTCTCCAATTCAGAACCTTCCCAGGAGGGATCCCAAGGGCCCCCGTGTACCTACTCACTGTTGACAGCGAGGTGCCATCCCTGGAGAAGCGAGGGCTGAATCTTGAGGAAGCCCCTCTTCCCCTTTGAGATGCAGGATGCTTCCCTTGGGGGGCTCCCCCGATTGGCCTCCCGGTCAAAGCCAAGTGTGCGCTTGCTGGCAAGGGGCCCAGGAGAACAGTATGAAAAGGAGTTACTGGGGGGCCTCTCCTCAAGAGCACCCCCAGAGCTTTCCCCTCTGCCATGAGACACACGCTTCGTTCCCCTTGGACGCATCTCAAACGGACCCGGAGAGCAAGAATGGGGGTATCAGAGCCAGAGCCACCAGAAAGAGCAGACGCCCAGGGGGGACTAGGACCAGGGCTCCTGTGGACGCTGGGTCCAAGGCAGTGGGACTGAAATGCGGTGCCACCCCCGCCTGGCCTGCAACCTCCTGTTCATGCCGGACCTTTGCCCTTTTCTCACGGAGACCAAGTCTCCGGAGGCTGGGGTTTGGTCACTATGCACGGGGTCCACGCAGAACTGCCGAGGGAGCAGCAATTCTTAAATTAAATGCCAACCCAGCACCTCCAGTCTGCCTCAGGGGGGCCTGAACGTCCATCTGCTGCATACGATTTCCAAGGATTCCCACAGACTTTCAACCTTACAGAAGGAAACGGTCCAACCTTCTTTGGTGAAGTGGCTCGTGGGACCCCCAACCTGTCTGTGGGCAGCCCGGCCAGCAACCAGGCCCCAATGGGAAGGGTCCCAACAGATTTACATGCGCATGTATCTTCTTCCACAACGTGGAAACCATTCCCATTCACGTCTCAGAAGCGACCGGCCTTAAGAAATGGTTCCCGCCTTGGGGAAGAGAACTGGGCACAGACCTTGGGGGGTGCAGCCGCCTCCCTGGGGATGGAGGCGACTTGACTTTAAGTCTGCGGCTGCCACAGCCTCCACGGGGCTCCTGGACAGCCACCATCCCTTGGGGCGCTGGGCCCGGACTGGGTAGTCCATGCCAGGTCCTTACAAGGGCTCCATCCAGAAACAGATGCGGGAGAGGGGCGGTGCTGACCGCCGTCTGTGTCGGGGAGGGAGGACTCATCGGTCTGATTTTCTCCCCACAGCAGTGGTTCCCAGGTACCTCCCGAGCACTGGGCCACACACCGCATTCTTTTCACAACAGGGAGCGCCGCCCGGGAAGGCTGCCCGGGGAGACATGCTGCCTGGTGGCCAGCTACAGATCCTCAGGGACTTTGCTTGCTACCTGCCCAGCAAAGGTAGAAATGGAAAAGCCAAGGCCCAAGCAGACTTCTGAGAAAC
>PVJH01040181.1:0-15871 GCA_004026705.1 Nesogale talazaci
GTTATCAGAAGAAACGGATCTCCAGAGAAGGACACCATGCTTGGGAAAGGAGAGGGTGAGCAAGAAAGAGGAAGTCTCTCAATGAGCTGGGCTGACCTAGTGGCAGCAACAAGGGACTCAAGTTTAGGAGCAATAGGGAGGATGCTTCAGGACCTGTGCTGTTTTGTTCTCTTGGTAGAGAACAAGTAGAGGTGCTATGAGTCAGAACCAAGTTGACCGCACCTGACAACAGCAGCGGCAATTTATTCAACAAGAATATACTCCTTGTTTACTGTCAGGCACTCTACTAGTGTCTGAGAATTGAGCAGTGAAAATGAATACTAGCAAAAAGCCCTTCCTTCATGGAACTTCCACTCCATGTATCTTTAGGGGCCTAAATATCTGAGTTTGTTTTCTGTGATACAATACCCCAATCCAGAGAGTCATGACTCCAAATTTCAGGAAAAAAAGAAAATAAAAATACTTCCTAGAACTGTGAAAAGGGAATAAACAAAAACTTGCTTTGTTTTCCAGAAGGAACGAGTTTATGTATCCTGAATCATCCCTCAACAGAATCACGTGGGAACTGAAAACCCTGGCCCAATAAATGTTCCCAGACAGGGACCCTCTGATGGACTCTGGTCCCTTCTCCGGTCCATTTGTGCTGCCCTTGGGGCTTTGTTCATGCTTCTCTCCATCTTAAGCACGCCCTCCTTTCCTTTCAAGTCAACTCCCCTCATCTTTCAAGGCTTAAAACACATTACAACTTCCTGGCAAAGCCCAATCTAAAATGAAACCCCACCAGTGAACAAAACTTTCCTAAATGTAGACCATACCAATAAGCGTGTTTTGTTAAGTCATGATAAAATACATATATGTAATGCAAAATTTGTATATAATTCCATTTCATTGATTACCACAACACTATCTTAATGATCTGAGTCTACTTTGCATGATATTTTCTTGTCAACTAAGGTTGAAACTTTCTAAAAGAAACTCTGTTTTAGACTGCATTAGAATCTGCTACCACCTGGCAATGTGTGGGACATATGGGAGAAAACTAAGCAATATTGGCTGACTGATTGATGGATTGATGTTTCTCCAGCCATTTCTCATCTGATGCCATTATAGAAGGCTTTTGAAAGCAGTGCAGACCTTCCCCATCTCAACCTGTTGGCCATGGTTCTGTTCTTATGAGAGAAACATCAAAGGGAAAGAAAGGGCAGACCTGGCACACAGAAGCCAGCTTCTCACTTGCCCCTAATACTTCAGACAGTAACTTGCCAGAATCAATCTCCCTTCTGAACCCTGAGGGTAATGTGGCCATTTATAGATAGGAGTAGGAGATTAGGTATGTTGAAAGGGGAAGGTTTTTATCCCTTGCTTTTGATCCCCATCTGGCACTCCTCGGAGCTGCCATGTGCCTCACACCTGATAAATGCTGTCTTATAAATGACAAAGAAGAGAATTTGGAGCCATAAATCTATCCCCACCCCACCCTTGCTATTTTATGAATCTAAAGGATAATTAAAACCATGTTCTTGCTTTGCAAATGAAACCTCATCTTTCCAGCAGTTTCCATTTCATATGAACTTGAGGGTATCATCAGTGCAAAGGACAGCCTTGAGTTGATGCTGTCAAGCATGTGATCAGGCAGTGTCTGGTCTTGTAGGGTTCAGGGTGTGTGTGCACCACCCAGGCGCTACTGCCGTTAGCAGGGACCACTACAGTAATGCCAGGTGCTTTGAACTTGGCTAACACACGGTGCTAATGAGAACCAGGTCAAAAATTAGCTCTTTTCAGAGGAAAAATAAGTATTTTTTCTTTTGCTATCAGCTGCTCTCTCAAGCTTCCATCACTTCTTTGAGTTGTTCATAAACACAAGAAGGTTGAGGAAAGAATACGAATAGATCAGAACTACTGGTGAAACAATTCAAAATATTATGTAGTCATGTAAATGAATCATTATAAAGTCAAGGAAATATTTATGAGGCAGTTGTAAGTAAAGAATACATCATGAAAAATGTATCTACATTATGAAGACAGAGTGCAAATAAATATTTTTGATATTTTTATTATTTGTATTATATTTAAAATATTATATTTAAAATTATTTTTAATTATATTTAAAATATTTTGATATTTTTATTATTGATAATCAATCAATACATATGCACATGATTGAAAGAGGAAACAATAAAAAGGACTTACAGGTGAAAGTCTTCTGCTCCCATTCCTCCCACTCCCAGTTCTGTGCCACACGAACACTCTTAACTCTTTTGATTACTTTTCCTGGGAGTGAGTGCCATATCGCTAAATCATGCTTTCCCTCTACTTCTTCATTTATTCATTTCATATATTATGTTTTGATATCCTTTTCCACACAACCTCATCCACCTTTCCTCTCCACCAATCTTCAGGCAGTTAAAATTACACTGGTTATCTTTATCATCTTATACTGTCATTTCTTGTTCTATTTGCTAAAGACAACTTCCTTTCATTGTTGTCTGGCTACGTTGTAAGATAAGGATATTTGTATCTCTGTTCTCTCCTTCAACTTGCTGATTTTGACTTTCCACCTTCACGTTTCTATTTTTGCTTTGATATTGTCAAAATGGAAGACAGTTATCTTTGGTGCTATACCAAAGTTTCACTGATAGGGTAATTGTTGATGTTAGAACATCAGACAACAGTGTTTCTGGTATTATTGCCATGACAATATTATGGACAACAGAATTAAGTGATATTCTTCTGATTACATTTTTATTCTAATGTTTTATGCTTTTTCTAGAATTTCTATTCTTTTAAATTTTGGGGCCCTTATTATACTTCAAATGCCTGTATCAAAAGCCCTCCCATATTTTCTCTTAGATTCCCGTGGCTTCAGTCTCTCTGTCCCTCTAGACCTGTGCTCTACTTTTCTGTCTGGCATTCCTTTTGAACTCCTTTCATGAATGAAATCACTGTCTCTCAACCTGAGTCTTCTTTATTGGCTTAATCCCTGATTTACTGTAGGATTATGAAAGCACCACTCTTTCCTTCTAGCAAAATCTTGGTTTTATTCCAGTTTTACACTGATCTCTTCATTCTCCTGCTTTTCACTAAATCAGTTGTGTTAGTGCTACTCAAGTCAAAGAAATGTGAGGAAAATTTTGCTGAGGAATCTGTAGTAAAATGTTTAAGTTTTTAAAAACAGCCCTCCAAAAGAGATGCTCTTTCATCTTCTGGCCATTGTCATATGTGTAATAATGTCTACTTATAGACATCATCTTTCAACCAGAATGCAGATGCCCCAAGAATTCTGCAAATTCATCAAGACTGAGAAGAATTTAGACCTTTAGTGACACCACTAATGTCAATTTTCAGCCACACATTTCTGATTTCTTGTTACTTGAGATAATGTCATTGTAATGTAAATATGTTGAAATTGTCTGGGTTTAATTGGGATTTTTTTGGTCTCATTTTGTTTTATATTTTTCCTAAGAGGCATCATATCTAACCCAGACATTTCTTCAAGAAGCTTCTTAAAATGTAAAGATGTAAAATAGAATTTCTTAGCCCTTAAAAGTGAAAAAAAAAAATTTTGTAACATAATTTCATGATACTTTGAGTAGGTATAGAATTCCAGATAAAAAACCCGTTTTCCTTTCTATAGCTCCTCTTTTCGTGTGTGGAGTGTCCTCTCTTTCTGTCTCTGTGGGCTTTTGAAATGAGAGAGAAAAGCAGCCTTTCCCTTGTTACTGTGGGTCATTTTATTAGTTCATAATCCCAAAAAAAAGTGTAGACTTCTGGGGCTGAGCCCCGGTGGCGTAGTGGTTGTGCGCAGGACTGCGGCCCACTGGGATGGAGGTTCGATTCCGGCTCCCAGGAGCAAAGGCTGGGCCTCCTACTCCCACCACCAGGGCAGTGATGCCTAAAAAAAAAAAGTGTAGACTTCTGCACACCGCCTTCTCTCCAACTGTTCCTACTGTCCCAGCACTAGCCCTTGAAGGCAGTATTGCCCACTTTGGGAACCCAAATGGGTGGTCAAGGATACAGCTTTGTTTCCTATAGTACACAGGCCAACAACCACAACCAAAAATTGTGTGGACCAAAATGGCAAAAAGTACTGAGGTGATTTGGGCCATTAACTTCACAAGTTATTTTCGTTTACTCTCCAGGAATGATAAATTCCTGATTTATACATGCAAGCTCCAGTTTAAAATATTGCCCTGCTCCAGTTACCTCTCAGTGGAGGCTGCTATTCCCTGAAACAATGGGCCTAAATCTGGAGTGCTTGTCAGAATCACCTCAGAATGTCCAGATGCATTGGGCTTCTAAGCTTAAGAACAGAGGTTCAAAACCAGTAGCATCTCTGTGGCAGACAGATGAGACTTTCTACTCTCATAAAGAGGCACTGTCTCAGATACCCATAGAAACAAGCCTATCCTGTACTTAAAAGGACACTATAAGTCAAAACTGACTTAACAGTGAGTTAGGTGGTGGTGGCTGTTTATAATGTAGAGCTAGAATGCAAGCATGAGTATTTTAAAAGCTCTCCAGGTGAGTCCAATGTTTAGTTAAGGTTGAAGTTCATTGCTGATCATTAGGTCTGACAATAAACTAACTCAATATTACTTTTAAACTGGTCTTGGAAAGAGGGTCAGTTTTAGCAGAGGTAAATGACTAGGCAGATAAAAGGCCGCTTGAAGGAAGTAAATAGCTAGGATCATGAGTCTTGAGGCATTGCTTCTTACAATCCTCAGAATGTTTGTGTGTAATCTGAGAAAGGCCAGAGTTCCAGCATAAACTGGTGGGGGGTGGGGGAGGCGGGGAACATGGAGTCATTAGTGGAGATGACAGCCAGAAGCAAATGAGATGAGGAAGCTCAGCAATGGACGCCAGAACAATATCTCTGGAGACAGAAAAGCACCAGTCATGTGTTAGTGGCCATCAGGGCAGCCTGATGGCCAACCTGAGGTGGAGGTAAAAGAGGTTCTCCACAGAAAACAGCATCAAATATAGAGATCAGCAGTTAGACCTAGAACTCCCTTTTCCCCAGTGCCATGAGTTCACTTAAGCATCACCACATATTCTCCGGGCAAGGAACAGGCAACATTAAAGGAGATATGAAAAACCAGTCACTTAATTAAAGCAATGTATGGCCAAAGCAACACTTAAAATCAGATCATTCTGACTCATTGTTCTTTGACATATAAAACACAGACATATACTGAACCTACTCAGTGGACAAGGATGGATAGAAAAGAGTAAATCAGGAGCAATACCTTTGTTTTCCTCATACATCAGAATATACCATAGAAATTTGAGATTCACAATCCATGCATGTGTTTATGTGAATGCATGTGGTTGTAAACATTTAGCATTGTATTCTTTAATCATACTAGCACACAGGACCAAGTGTTTGGAGCATAGTGGATGAAGTGTTGGGCTGCTGATAGCAAGGTCAGAGGTTCAAACACACCAGCCACTACTCAGGGGAAAGATAAGCTTGTCTGCTTCCATCAAGATTAACAGCCTCCTACATAAATCCTACAGAGCAATTCCATTCTGTCCTGCTCACTTGCTCTGAGTCAGCCTCCACTCGAAGACAGTGGATATTACTCCCGTACTTCACCAAACATCCTCCTCCTCTAACAATAGATTTCTCATAATGATGTACTTAAAGCACGTGGGTCAGACAATGCTCTGTTGTTACTCATGGGTTTCAATGAGCTCGTTTTTTTGGAAAAAAGGGAGCCAGGCCTTTCTGTCTAGTCTGTCCTGGTCTGTAAGCTGCATTGAATCATGTCCACCTCAAGCAACCATGTTGGTATTTGAAATATCAATGGCATAACTTCTGACATCAAAGCAACCTGGAAGACATAGTCACCATAAGCTGCAATGGTGTTAGATAAAGCACTACTCTTTGGAGAGAAATCCAGTCACATGAAATATTGAAGCCTGTTTCAATATTCGAAATTTGTTTCAACTGGAAGATGTTTATGTTCTGTTCTTTCGCAATCCTGTTTATCTATGGACTATACCTCACTGCCCAACTCTTGCCACCCCTACCTTATGTTCACACACTAAAGAGATCTGGGTTTAGAGAAATACAGCAATAGAATAAATTGTTCTATCTCTCACAAACACATTGTATGTCACGTTGAATGACATATTATATACCATCAATCAACTAACTTAACAACCAATGAGATAAGCATTTACAAAGGTCTCTTGGAAGAAGTGTAGCTAGTATGCTTCTTGAAAATGAGGATGTTTCTTTCATGCTTAGTGTATATCAAAAAAGAAGGAGACCATGCAAGAAATAGGCTGCCATAGTGGCTCCAACAATGAACTCAAACATAGCAATTGCGAGAATGGTGCAGGACCATGTAATATTTCTTTCTGTTACATATAGGGCCATTATTAGTCAGAACAGACTCAACTGCACTTAACAACAATGAGTCTTCATACTTAATTTAGAAAAACAGTTTACTGGTAAGCAGTTTCAGCTCCAATGTCAGATTATTTCCTTATACTTCTAGAACAAGAAAAGGACCATTTCTGGAGGGAGAACAAATCTCTGGACTATTTAATAGTATTTTGGGATAGAAGCCTTTTCCCATAACTACGATTGCTTTCCCTGTGGTCACCCTCCCTTCCTTATCTGAGACACCACTTTTTTTAATCTCAGTGTTATGGTAATACTTTCCCACCACTCCTGGGATTAGCAAACTTATCCAAAAAGTGAAAAGTGCTCCAAGCTCAGGACCCTTTTCTCTAATGACTGCCATCAACATCAGGCAACTTATTTCCATTGAATCAAAACTTGGAAAGCTAAGAATGTTTGTCAAACATCCTGGGGTGAGGTCCAGGTAGTACAGCAGAAGCCAGACCAAATCCAGGGATACAAATGATAGCCAACTAAAAAGCGAGGGTGTGGGGAAGAAAGAAATGAGGAGGTGGGGAACAAGGCACTAACCCACCCAAGGGGAGGGTATTGTTTATATGTCCAAAAGGAAAGAGGGACCAGACAGGCTTCAACCCAATGCTCCAAGATGTGAATGCAACATAGCGACATGAAACAGGGAACCAGTAGAGAGGTCTGAGGGACCCACCCCAATCCCAACTGCATGGACAGCATCCTCGCCCCCACCCCACCCCACCACCCAAGAATTTACTTCAGAGGACAGCACTGAAGCTACACCTCAGGGAGAGGGATGTGTCTGATCAGAGCACACAGAATCAAGTGAAGGGGAGGAAGAGAGAGTGGAGCACATCCTGGTCCACCAAACCTTGAGGACAATATCTCTGCTCAAATCAGTCAATGCACAGAGAGGACCATATGAAATACGACATCCCTCACTGACCCATAGCCCTACAGGGAACAACACTGGAGACAGTGCAGGAATGGGCCCTTATCTGATCCCACAACACTTAGGAAAACACCAAGGACGTGCAACAGAGCAGGAAAAAGGAACAGATCAAGGAAGTGCAGAGGGAATAGACTTTGGGGCTAGGGCATGACACTCCATCAGACTTAGCTGGAAAACACTCCTAAAAGTCAATAAACAGACCTTGAACTATTTACAAGTTTTTCTTTCTTTTTTTTTTTGTCATCGGTTTGTTGTTGTTGTTGTTTTGTTCCTTTGTTTTGCTGTCTTGTTTTTGTGCATACTATTATCTCTGCAGATCTATCTAGATAAGATAGGCTGGATCAACTGGAGAAAACAACAAGACCCATGGTTCCAGGAAGACATGGAGAGAGGGAGTTGGGGGAAAGGAAGTGGTGTGAACAAACCGAGGGACAACGGAATTACAAGTGATGCAAAATCAGTTGCAAGGAAGATGTAAAAGGCCTGCTAGGGCCTGAGCAGCAGCAATGTAACTGAAAGGAATTACTGAAACCCAAATGAAGGCTGAGCGTGATAGTGGAACCAGAGGAAAGTAAAAGAAAATAAAGGAGAGAACTAGGAGGGAAAGAGGCCTAAATATAGTCTTGTGCATATGTAAATATATTTATATATGATGATGGGCAAAGAGATCTATGTGCATATATTTATAGGTTTAGTATTAAGGTAACAGATTGAAATTAGGCCTCCACTCAAGTACTCCTTCAATGCAAGAACACTTTGTTCTATTAAACTGGCATTCCATGATGCTAACTTTCCCAACATGACTGCTGAGTACAAATGGGTGCATAAGCAAATGTGGTGAAGAAGCTGATGGTGCTCAGCTATAGAAAGAAATAGCATCTAGGATCTCAAAGGCTTTAAGGTAAACAAGCAGCCATCTACTCAGAGGCAACAAAACCCACATGAAAGAAGTACACCAGCCTGTGTGATCACAAGATGTCAAAGGGATCAGGTATCAGGCATCAAAGAACTAAAAATATCATATCATTACAAATGAAGGAGAATGTGGAGTGGAACCCCAAAGCCCATCTGTAGGCAACTGGACATCCCTTTACTGAAGAGTTGCATGGAAGAGACAAGTCTATCAGAATGCAGTGTAGCAATGATGAAACATACAACTTTCCTTCCCCCACTCACCCACCCCCAATATCATGATCCCAATTCTACCTTACAAATCTGGCTAGACCAGAATATGTACACTGGTACAAATAGGAACTGGAAGCACAGGAAATCCAGGACTGATAAACCCCTCAGGACCAGTGGTGAGAGTGGTGATACTGGGAGGGTGGAGGGAAGGTGGAGTAGAAAGAGAGAATTGATCACAATCATGTACATATAACCTCCTCCCTGGAAGACGGACAACAGAAAAGTGAGTGAAGAGAGACTTCAGACAGTGTAAGGCATGACAAAATAATTTTAATTTATAAATTATCAAGGGCTTCTGAAGGAGGAGGGTGGGGAGGGAGGGGGAAAATGAGAAGCTGGTGCAAAGGGCTCAAATAGAAAGCAAATGTTTTTAGAATGATGATTACAACAAATGTATAAATGTGCTTGACACAATGGATGGATGGATTGTGATAAGAGCTGTACAAGCCCCCAATAAAATAATTTTTAGAGGTTTGTAAGTCTCTTTTTTTCACTACCTCCCACTCTACCTCTTTCATATGATTTACATTCACTGTCACTCACCAGTCTACCCCTATCATGTTTGTCCATTGTACTACAAACATGTCATATCTGTCTCCATATCCATAACCCCCTTGTCTTTTCTTCTCCTTCCTGTCTAATGATCACCTATAGTGTGCTTCTCATTGGTATTGAGTGCAGAGTATATAATGAATCAGACAGAAAAAAATAAACACACATACATTATATAAAATAAACAAACATCATTAAAGATCTGACTCCTCCCCAAAGATCTGCTCTCTCCCAAGCAGGCTTTTCTGAATTTTCCAGCCTCCACAAGATCTTATTCTACCCTTTAGTAAAACTTCCCATCTGTGTTACTCCTGCTATATACTTAGAAATAATCTCGTTTGCATTGTTTATCATGATTTCATGTGTGTTAGTTATGCCTTTACAAATAGATCATAATGCTATACAATAAACTCTGTATTCTCCATTTCTCCTGTTTCCATTATACCCACAAATGTGATCATGATGAGCTTCCAAAACCCTCCACCAAATACTGTTTTTACAATTAATATGTTTTTCAGGCAAGCACTTTGGACTGAAGTGAGAATTGATACTAAATAACGCCTCTGAAAAGAAAAAAGAGTGTGAGGGAGTGGAAAAGGAAAACTTCTTTCTCTCCCTCTCTCTCTCTTTTCTCTCTATCTAGCATTTCTATCCAACTCTGACTCAAAAATGCAGAAACTCAGCAGGGAATGAGAAGTCCATGAATGCCTGCAGCTGAGACTATGCTTACATGAGAGTTAGTGTGAGACCTATTTGGAGACAATGTTTATAGCAGTTTAGATTATCTTTGCCCCATGTGCTCATTGGCATTCCAAGACCCAAAGGTCATGATGAACACATGTGAGTGACAAACAAGCACTCAATCACTGAGGGAGGAGTCAAGATTGGCCAGGGGAGATTGGAGAATCCCGTGCCAGAGGCAACTGTGAACACTGAGACCCTGGAGACAAGAGAGAGGCTCCAAGATGAGAAAAGGCAGGGAGGAAAGTGAGACAATGTAGGAAACAATGAGAATAGAAAGCTCTTTTGTCCTTCGATGCAGTGGGAAAAGGTAAACAAGAGAATTTGCTGAGCTAGGGCAGTGATCCACAAGGCCCGGCCAGAAGAAAAACCAGACGGGAAACAGAAGCTGTCAGTGTCCTACAGCCCGGAAGATCTGCCTGAGGAGATGACCTCAAGTAAAATACCACTGAGATGTCTTCCTACGCTAGCTGTGCAGCAATTAAACTAGGTAGACAGGACGCGGAGAATTGACCAGCAGCACACAGAATACTTTGTCTTGCTGAATCAGCAGGGAAGGGCTATGCAGATTAGAGCCTGGAGGCAGACCCTCCTTTCCAATAACGGATTCATTGGACTCATACCTACCATGCTCCAGGATTGGGAATTCTATAAGACGCAGCCATCATCCTCAAATTACTTATTGATCAGCCACACCAAAGTTAATTCTCATTGCTATGGATTATGAATCATACCCTAAAGGACAGAGTACATATACACCATAAGGTTTCCAAGGCTATAATCACTATGGATGTAGACTGTCAAACCTTTCTGCTGCATAGTAATTGTTGAGTTTGAACCACCAAAATTTTAGTTGAGTTCAACACTTAACCATTCATATCACCAATGATTTGTTTCTTTTTATATTACTGTCTACCTACTAGAGTAAGAATCTGCACTTAAGAAAAGTTAAGTAATTTATCCAAAGGTCATTTGACAAATGACAAAGTCAATTCTCAAAAAAAGTGTGGTGCCCTGTTCCTCTTTATAACTTCATGCTTTTGTCAAATCACATGCTTCCCCTTATCTTTTCATCTGTTCTCTCAGAAAATACCTACTAATCCTTAAATGTCTAGGTTAAATGCCACCTGAGTGACACTTTCATCAATTTTCCTCCAGGGAGTTGCTCCTCATGTTAAATACCAACTCTTATTTGTTTATATCAGTGGTTTTCAACCTTCCTAATGCCACAACCCTTTTATACAGTTCCTCACATTGTGGTGACCCCCCCCCAATCATAAAGTTATTTTTGTTGCTACTTCATAGCTGTAATTTTGCTATGAATAGGGTGACCCCTGTGAAAGGGTCGCTTGATCCCCAAAGGGGATTGAGAACCACAGGTTGAGAATCACTGGTTTATATGCTATTGTCTAATGATAACTTTCAAAGAACTAAAGAAAAAAATATCAAAGTTCAAGGAACAATAGTAAAAGATTCTATAGGCCAAATATTGAACTATTCAGGAAGCATCAAAGAAAGATGGAAAGAATACACAAAGTCACTGCCTAGGCAGCATATGAGCAAGAGCCAATGGCACTAAAGGAAGATCAAGCTGCAGTGAAAGCATCAGCCAAAAACAAGGTTCCAGGAATGGATTGAAAAGCAATTGAAATGTTTCAACAAGCTGATAAAACTTTGAAAGCATTCATTCATCTATGCCAGGAAATTTGTAAGACAACTATTTGGCCAACTAATTGGAAGAGATCCATATTTGTACCCATTCCAGAGAAAGGGACTTTTGCACCAATTATAGTACATTATCATTGATATCACATACAAGTCGACATCCCCTTACAGAAGGGTCACAGGGAAGAGACAAGCCAGTCAGGGTGCAGTGTAGCCATGATGAAACAAGCATGTTTCTCAAGTTCTTAAATGCTATCTCCCTCCCACTACCATGATCCCAATTCTACCTTACAAATTCTGCTAGACCAGAAGATGTACACTGATACAGATAGGAACCAGAAACATGGGGAATTCAGGACAGATGATCCCTCAGGACCAGTGGAGAGAGGGGTGATATCAGGAGGGTGGAGGAAAGGTGTAGTAAGAACCTATTGCAGGGATCTATATAACTTCCTCCCAACAGGGAAGTTGGTGAAGGGAGACACCAAACAGTGTACAATATGACAAAATAATAATAATCTATAAATTATCAAGGGTTCATGAAGGAGGGAACAGCGGGGAGGGAGGAGAAAAATGAGGAGCTAATACTAAGGGCTTAAGTAGAAAGCAAATGTTTTGAGAATGGATGGATGTCTGGATTGAGATAAGTGTCATATGATCCCCCAATAAAAATGATTTTTAAAGTTATATGAGCCTCCAAAAAATGATTTAAAAAAAAAACAGAGATGTCATTACTGATGTCAAATCTTGGCTGAAAGCAGAAAAAAAAAACAGAAAGATGCGGTGTTACTCTGAGTTGACTAAAGAAACAAACTCATAGACACTCATATGTGTGTAAAAAAGATCTTCATATCAGAGAGCAATTGATCATTAGGAAAACATCCCAGCTCTGTCCAGATCAAGTCCATAAGTCTGATAGTATACCATATGTCAATACTAGTCCATAAGTTCTTTGGACTTATGGGCTGAACCCCGGTGGCATAGTGGTTGTGCACAGGACTGTGGACCACTGGGTTGGAGGTTCAAATCCAGCAGCAAGGCTGGACCTCCTACTCCAACCACCAGAGGGCTGTGATGGCAAAAAAAAAAAGAAAGAAAGCATAAGTTCCTTGGCCTCATGCAACCAAGCAAAGACAGCGAATGCAGGAAGCTCACAAGCTAGTGGGTGCAAAGTTTTATGGGTCCAAGGTGGTGGAAGCATTTGTGCATCAGAATGGGGGAAGGCTTATCAACAACCTGTGATATGCAGATGACACAACCTTGCTTGCTGAAAGTGAAGAGGACTTGAAACACTTGCTGGTGAAAGTCTAGGATCGCAGCTTTAAGTATGGGTTGCAAGTAAATATAAACAAATCCAACATCCTCACTATTGGGTCAGTAGATATGTGATAGATTTTGTTTCTCTAGACCACCCTAACACAAGATATTGTCATCATAAGTGGAGAAAAAGTTGAAGTTGTCAAGAATCCTATTTTGCTTGGATCCACAATCCATGCTCATGGAAAAAGCAATCAAGAAATCAAAAGCTGAGTTGCATTAGGTACATCAGCTGCACGGGTCTGTTTAGAATGTTGAAAAGCAAGGAGGTTACTTTGAGGACTACGGTTCAACTGACCCAATCCATGGTATCTTCAATTGCAGATCTTGGGATTAGCAACCCAAATGTAACTCACTGAGCAACCATGGCTCCATGAAAGCCCTGTCATTATGAAGAAAATATAACATCATCTTTCATTTTCTTTTTTTTATCATCCTTCATTTTCAATAATCTGTTTCAATTTCTCCTTCTTGAGAGCCATGTTACCTCTGCAAGTAATAATAAACTTTTGGAATCAGATTCCATGTCATTGTGTAGGTGTGAAAACAAATTACTTTTAAGGGCATGACTTTTAATGGAATTGATCATTTTGATGGTGTCATGAAGCACAGAATCTAACTCAGGTGGTATTTTTTGGCTACAATTGCCTCTGATGGATCATACAGTAAGTGAAATTTCTTTGCTACTAACTTGAAGTTGTGCTAAAATTTCCATATTCTCACCTATCATTGTTCTAGCACTGTCTGTACAGATTCCAGTGTAATTTTTCTCACTGTAAACCTTAATTTGTGGAAAACTGATCAATTTTAGGATATATAGCTTCCTTTCTTCTGTGTCGTTACAAAAAATTCTCACATATATTTGTCTCATAAGTATATCTTATATAAAATAACAACTATGCCATGATAGAAATACCATTTGTTTCATGTAACTGAATCACACAGTTTGCACTACACTTAAGCCTGGTAATAAGCAACTGAAAATGTTCATGCCTCGTTGCAGAAATTCTTTTGGAAACCCCACATGGGGTCAGGCCCATCATGCAAGAAGCTTTGATTTAATCCACTGTACCACAAAGGCCCTACAATAATATTTGAAGAATTCTTGTGGCAGTTTCTACAATAGTAAAATTCTTCACTACTCTTAGAATTTAGAGAAATGTGTCTACTAATCAAGTACATTCAACTCATCCTTCTGACAACTCATTAGATAAAAAAGACTGAAATTAAAAAACAGTATATCTTCCACTAGATATAATCACATGGTCCACTGTTAGAACCCAAAGATGTGGTTATCTGGTTCCTCAACGATTTAAAGTCTTGGAAAATCAACTGAGGCAGTTCCTCTCTGTCCTATGGGGTCACTACTAGAGAGAATCAACCTGCTGGCAACAAGTTTGATTTTGTTTGTTTGTTTCTGTCACACATTCTTAATATTCAGGCCCTTGAGTAATGCTAGTGGAGAATATACTCCATTAATTATAAAATATGTATAAACTGAATGTCAAATAAAATATGAGAAGGTTTCAAAAAGTTTGTGGAAAATAAAATTAAAATATACTGGAATATTTCCAGGAATCTTTTTTTTTTTGAGGTGATATCTCATTCTTGTTCTACTTTATTTTATTTTATATCATTAATTGGGATATTATAGCAAGCATAATTCAATTAAATCAAGCATAGTTGTACAATTTCTGCCACTATCATTTTCAAAATATTTTCTTTCTTCTGAAGTCTTTGATATCAGCTAACTTTTATCCCTTCCCTCACTCACCCTACCCCCACCCCCACCACCTTCACCAGCAACCTTACATATATATATATATATATACACATACATATCTTACACCATAGAATCTGTTCACCTACAATTCAATTATTCATTCCCCATGAGTGGGGTTATACAGTCATCATTGCTATTGGCCCTCCCCCTCGTCCCCACTCCTCTTCACGTATCCTTAGTGAATCACTGCTACTGTTTCTGAAGGGTTTATCTAACTTGGATTTCATACATCAAATGATCTTAACTATACAAATGAAAATGCTCAGGTCTAACAAGGTGTGTACCTACAAATACTATATCCTTTTACTGTAGATTATATTCAAAATGATCTAGAAAACCTGAAAATAATTTTTTATTGTCTCATCTGAATTCCACATCAGATCACGTAAGTATGTACAGAGTCAGCCTTATTTGCGCTCTATCCTGGCTCACCTCTAGCTCCACCCCTCAGCGTGGAAGTGCCGTCTTTATTTTGTATGCTGCTATTGCTATTGTGAGCTGTGTTGAGTAGATCCTTACCCACAGGGACCCCAACATGTGCAGAGTAAAACTGCTTCTTACACTTGCCAAGCATGTGACCATTTAGAAAGAAATCTCTAGGTCTATCTTCCAACGTGTCTCTGGGCAGGTTCACATCACCACCCTCTCAGACAGCAGTCGAGTACTTTACCCTTTGTGCCATTCAGGGATGACCAGTCTCCAGCTCACTTGTCCACTGTCATTGATCAAAGGTGGCTCACACCAACCCTATGGGATAAGGCAGAACTGCCCTTGTGAATTTCTAGGATAGCAACTCTTTACTGAAGCATAAAGCCTCATCTCTCTCCTTGCCACCAGCCAATGCTTGCGATGCACTGCTAAGCACAGTGCCATTAGTTCTAACCACCAACCACTCTCCTGGAGAAAGGCAAGGTTTTATGTTCCAGTAAGAGTTACGGTCTCGGTCACTATGTCAGAATTGGCATGACAGCACTAATCTCCAGCTACATCATAAGTACGCATCCCTTCAGGATTAAGTTGCATACACAATCTACTCCAGAGAACCTAAGGGAGAGGGCTAAAAAACACTGGAAACTAGGCAAAAGATTATTTGAGAAAGAAATTCCAAATCCCACAGTGCACCAGAAGTGTGATTTGCAAAGAACATTATATATAAATTCTAGGTCGGGAGCTTAAAGAAGCCCCTCTACAAGGCTTTCCTATTGCCTCAACTAAGGATATACCTGCCTTCCATAGCTCTTGAAGGTATACCAAAATTTTAAAAAGCAAAATGAAAAAGTCCACTTTACTT
>PVJH01040182.1:0-15886 GCA_004026705.1 Nesogale talazaci
GAAATTTTTTTGCATGCAATGCGTGAGAGGTTTCCTTGTCAACTATGGCTTGCTGATTTTATTTAACCTTAAAAAAATCGTTTTGTGGGACCTTGATCTACACGGTGTTCAGTTAGGTAGTTTAAATCTTCTCAAGAAGATTTGAACAATCATTCTGACCATCAATTTTAGAACATGTCCTTCTTCCTTGTACTCGATGTTATTTGTGTAGTTATTACGGTGTTAGGCCAGATAGACTGGAGAAGCAAATTCACGGACACTCATCTGTGTACAAGAAAGAACTTGTGTTTAAACAAGAACAATTTAACGTTGAGAAAATGTCCCAGCTCAGTCCAGGTCAAGTCCTTAAGTCTGATATTAGCCCCTACGTCCATTACCAATCCATAAATGCATTCCTCTTCAGACTCATGCAACACATGCAGGGATGCCGAATGCAGGAAACACGCAGGCCAGGGGGTGGAAAGTCTTGTGGGTCGAGCGGCAGTAGAGGCATCTCCGTGCTGGCAGGGGCCTCCACGTGGCTCCTGCAGCTCAGGGCACTCGCACAGCTCCCCGAGTCTTGTCAGTGACACTGTCTCCCAGGGAGTGAACCCGGGTCCTGCCTGCAGTGAGCTACTTATCTCCTTAGAGCCTCTCAATGAAGTCATCAAGCTGCGACCCGATTGAAAAGCTAAGCTCCACCCCTTCACTCTAATCCCCTCAAATTGACAACAGATTATGTAATGACCACAATTACTATTATTACCTTAATTGCGGCAAAAATAGGCACAACAAAACACTTCCCATTTCAACCACTTCTGCACGTATAACTAATTCAGTGACACTGATTATACTCTTCATGCTGTTCAACTGTCATTGAGATCTTTTTCCAGATTGTTCTCCTTCCAGCGAGATAAAGTCAGTGCCCCCTAAGCAAACACTTGTCTTCTTTCACCCATGGTTTCCTTCTTCTTTGATTTTCCGCGTAGTGTTTTTGATCTACAGTCCACGTATCACACACTTCCACAGTTCAGTTGCTTTAAAGAAAGAGTTATGGATGTATTCACATCATCAGGATCAGTTCTCGTGCTTCCTCCCTGCTGCCCCCATCATTGTTTGCTCCCCAACTCCCTATCCAACGAAGACTTGAGGGGCCACGGCAGAACCTGGCTGGACATGCTCGCTTGGTCTTGGACATGCCATCAGGAGGGGTTAGTGGCTGGAGGAGAGCGTCATAGCTGGTGAAACAGAGTCTGTTAGTCTAGGTAGACTAGAGAAACAAAACCAGGACACGTCATGATTTTATATAGCTATACAACATACGAAACAAATAGCTAATTAGTCTGTAGAGCAGTGCAGATGGCTCAGTGCAACTCACTTGTGTGAGACAGCTAGTAGACTGGCAGTCCTTGGAGTCTTGAGGGCCGCCGAGTAGTCCTCTGTAGAGCAATTCAGGCTGTCCGGCCACAGGCAGCAGACAGTGAGGCAGGTCACCAACGGTCAGCCCGAGGACAGGGTCCGACAGTCCCCAGCTCAAGCGATGACGAAACAGGTCTCGAAGGAACCTCAAACTACAGGGACACAGTCTGCGGGTTGGGTGCCCCACAGGCGGTGTGCCGCAGACTGAGGCAGAGACCCAGCTAAGGCAGCCAGCCGCACACTGGCCCGATCACCAAAGGGCAGGAGACCAGACAGGTGAGGCTCCCCCAGCCATTTCTTTCTCCCACCTTCAGTGAATCCCACGTGTGTTCATTGGTCAGGTGGGCACCCTAACCCTACCTATTCCACAGAGGCTCAGGGAGGCCCTCGGCGATGGACTGTTACAAGAGCGTGGGGATGGTAGTTGTCTGGTTGGCTGAAGACTGGGCAATGCTCAGTGCCACGTTACCTGGACGTCGCCATGAGTGACAGTGGACTCCAGACAGCCGTCTGTCTCTTGAAGCCGGAGAATGACAGGGGCCAATGGACACGGGAAGCTGCTCACTCTGGCTGCTGAGAGCCAAGTGGCTGGAAGGCAGGGGGCAGCTGGCAGGAGACCGACCGGTGCAGCCATCCACGGCAGGGAGGGCCAGTGGTGGCTTAGGCAAGCTGAAGAGAAGGGGAGTTGGGGGTTTATTTTGGAGGTGGACTGGACACGTCTTGGCAGTGGGTTGGAGGTGGGTGGTGCGGCCAGGGCGGCTCCAAGGATGCCTCCCCATTTTCTGGCCGGAGTGACTGGGTGGATGGTGGGGCTGTTTCCTGAGCTGGGGAGGACACAGGGAGGAGCAGGTCGGGGAGGAAACGGAGGGCTTGCTTTTGGATGCCTTGCGCACGGGCCCTGGTGAATCCTGTCCAGTCATTGCGGCCAGAGCTCTGGGGGCCTCTGACTGGCAGGGAAGCTCAAGGAAGGGTGTCTCCCGCCCAGAGCAGCCCCACCCACGTGCGCCCCATTAGGTGTTTCCAAACGTAGCCTTTATTTTCCTGAGCCATACCCCAGCCAGGGAGGCAGCCATCCTTTCTACTCTTCGAAATCGGAAAAGAGCTTACGTGTCCCCCACCAGGCGGTGGCACAGACAGTCTGTGGACACCTCCCCCACCGTGTCTTCCAGACGTCTCTTCCCTGTCCCTTGAGTCCAGCTACTCCACACCCTTTCCGCAGAATTTTCTAGAAGGGTCCAGACTTCAGTTCAGATTCCACCTCTTCCCTCACAGCTTCTGATTTTGAGTGGAATGGTCTGTCGGCTTCCATGAGATGGGGGGTGAGCAACCCCTGTCCCTCTCATAAGGGACCCGGGGGATGGACGGGGTGGAGCGGGCAGGGCCGTGGCAGCAAGGCTGCGGTGCTTCGTCTGTGTGACATTGGGGCTTGAACCTCCCCGCCGGACCGCACTGTCAAGGCCTGAGCGTGAACCTGTCAGGTCCTGCATCTTCCAGCCGGCACACCCTCAGGGCCTCTCATCTCCTCTTCTTCCTTCTTGGGGCAGCCCAGCATAGCTCTGATGGTGGGGAGTCCAGGCAGGGTCATCCATGGGAAGGGAGGGGGCCACTGAGTCATGCCGGTTGGCGAGGGGCAGCCCCGTGGGCAGGGCTAGCTCCGTCTGGTGATTGGGGTGGGAGCTAGCAGGGGCCTGGGGAGTGTGGGGACAAGGGACCCTTGTCTTTACTGAGCTTTCTGCTTCCAAGAGGCTGCGGCCCCTAGACAAACATGACCTCATCCCCACTTTAGGCCCCGGGACAGTCACCCCTCTGGTCACTGGGAACAGATGACAAGAAGGCGCTGGCCCGGATGCCCATCCTGAATGCCACCCGTGGGTTCTTGGTCCCGGGGCGGGGTGTGAAAGAGGGCCCTCTAGGCAGGGACGCTGCACCTGGGCCTCAGTTCGGCCACTCAGAGCCGTGTGACTCGGAGCAGCTCAATCCGGTT
The DNA here is from genome assembly GCA_004026705.1 of Nesogale talazaci. Lineage (NCBI taxonomy): Eukaryota > Metazoa > Chordata > Mammalia > Afrosoricida > Tenrecidae > Nesogale > Nesogale talazaci. The sequence continues at coordinate 3,383 of PVJH01040182.1, forward strand.
CTATGGCCTTGGTGCCCAGGCCTGAAACTGGGGGTTCTGTCATCACAGGGCGGTGGCATCTTTGGACCCCTGTGGCTCAGGACAGGGGCTCAGAGAGGGCTGCTTAGCATGCATATCACCCCTTCCCCACCAGAGGGGGTGAACTGCGAACGTCTGATATCCGTCCAGCTGAGCCCCAACACCAGGACGGGCAGTGGGGAAGCAGGGTGGAGGATGCGCCCGTTCCTCTGGCCCCCGCAGGGACCCCACCAGCTCAGCTGTAGCCGTTCTCACTTCCTGTGCCGGGACTCTCCCCTTCCTAGAAAACCACACCCAATTCACTGTCTACCCACCCTCGAGTCAATGCTGTGACCCGGCAGGGCAAGGTAGACCCGCCCCTGGGGGTTTACAGCGGGAAGCCTCGTCTTTCTCCCGCAGAGTAGCTGGTGGCTTCTAACTGCCGAGCTTGCGGTCAGCCTCCCAAAGTGCTCCCCACGATGTCCCCAGAGCTCCCTTCTCCCCCCATGCTCTCCCAGAAGATCTTACCTGGGAAGCCCAGACTCCACCCCGTCCCCGCCTGCGGACACCTTGCGCCCCACATTGGCCGGAGGCAACCTCGGGCAGTCCAGGTGCGAACTGCCCAGGTGAGGGGGCTCCCAGCTTCCCTGAGCCCCTGCTCGGGGCTCCTTCCTGAGGGCCCGTGCGGGCTTGCCGGGACAGCCGGCCCACAGAGGGGCTCCCGGAACGAGGGAGATGTCGGGCGTGAGTTGTTAAAACAACGGACACGGAACCCACTGCCATTGAGGCAACGCTGATACACAGGGACCTGGCCCTCGGGCACCAGGTAGACCTGCCCTTGTGGCTTTCCGGGGCTGCAGCCCTTCCCAGGAACAGAGAGGCCTGTCTTCCTCCTGATGGTTTCGAACTGCTCACCTGGCGGCTCACAGCCCAGCTCGTAGAGGCAAGTTAGGGTCCCCTGGAGGATGCCACCTGTGCAGGACGCGCCTCTCCCATGGGGCTCTTTGGAAGCCGAACTCCAGGCTAGCCTCCGAGGGCCGCCGGGTGGGCTTCCCACCACCCACCTTGCCTTCCGTCGTGGGCTGCTCCAGCTGCTGTTGCGCCCAGGGAAGCCAGACAAAGGGCCGGCTTATGATGAAGATAGCAGCCCTGCTCACAGTCAGGCCCAGAGAGGAACGCGTCTCGGTCCGGGCCACACAGCACCTGGCAGGGCTGAGGAGGCCTGGACCCACTTAGGCCCCAGCAAGGGTCTCCAGGCCAGGCCCTCCCTGGCTGGCAGCTGCTCCTTGGCGCATGGCCCAGAGGGCCATGTGAGGGTGGGGGCGCCGTGGGGTGCGGCTCCCTGGAGGCCGCCCAGGTCTGGCCTTGCTTTTGGCCCCGGGTTCCGCCGGCCAGGCATGCCCAGTGAGATAAACAGGGGATCAGCAGGAGCAAATGAATGAACTAACCGGGAAGATATGAGCGTCGGCCCCACCCGCCGGCTGCCCAGGAGCCTTCAGGAGAGGCCCAGCGTTCTCCCCGCTTCGGCCCGTGCCAGGTACCGCAGGAGGCTGGCCCAGGCCAAGCTCTGCCCGCTCCCTGGGCTCAGGGTGCCAGCCCCTCTCAGGATCCCACCCTCCTCAGTCCCCCTCACCCCTGGCAAGATGGGCTTCTTTTCAATCTTGCCCTGGAGGACTGACGGCGGCGGGGGGAGTGTGTGCTCCTTCCCATACGCAAACTAGAGGGGGCCTGGGATGGCTGGGGGGTGGGCATGAACGGGGGAAGTGTGCCACCTTGGCTTCCCTGGGCCTGGGGTCTGACCCAGCTTGCTGACCCATGTCCCCAGGTCTCCCACTACTCTGAGGAGCAAACTGCTTTCCCACCCCCACCCCCCTGCCACAGACACACTCCAACCTTGGGCCCATCCCAGACCCTGGGGACCTCCCTGCAGAGCCCCACGCGCTGGAGGGCATCTCCGGACTGGGTCAGAGGCTGGCACGCTGATGGGCCTGGAGACCAGCTCGCTGGCTCCGAGCCCCCAGCTCCCTGGGCTGAGGCCCGGACAGAGAGTGAGTGTTGTCGTCAGAGGCCTGCCGGTTGCTCAGGTGAAGCAGGGTCCCTGCCCTTCCCTGGCCTTGGAAGGAAGCCGTGGTGGCAGGGAACCCTCAGTGCTGGACGTTTGGGCCCCAAGTGCTGGCTGGTGCCTGAGCCAGGAGTCTGGGCTCAGAAGCCCTTTGTGAATGGCCTCTGGGGCCCCAAGCCCGGAGTGTGTTTCAGGGTTACCTCCTTCCCTCAGCTTCTTTGCAACCAACCCAGCCTGCAGGCCCCACCCTCTCCCTCAACCCCACAGCTGCTCTCTGTAAGAGAGTCCCCAGGACCCCACAAACCCTCAGCTCCGGCTGGCTTTGGGGGTCCTTCTCTGACCCCCTAAACCTTGCCCCAGCTGCCGTTGCCCTACCTGAGCACAAGGAAAGGCCGCCTACCTTCCGTGACTCCCCTTCTTTTTGCCACGCTTCTCTGGGTCTCCCCAAATCTTCTCTTTGAACTTATTTGAGGAGTGGGGATCACAGGGCACACAGGACTCCCCGACACAGCGCGCTGTGAGGAGCTAACTACCTCTCGAGGGATACAGTTTCCTTCCATGCCTTTGGGGAACCTTCTAGAAGGTTCCAGGAGGCAGACTCTGCTTCCTCCCATTTTATAGAAGTTACTGCTCCCAGGTAAGGAGTCCCAAGAACAAAACAGACCTTGGCCCAGTGAGCAACCAGGATGGGAAGGGAACATGCCTGAAGGCCCTGGGAGCTGGATATCATGGAGGAAGGAGACTCTGGGTGGACGCCGGATCCGGTGTGGACCGCTAGGCTGAGGCCTGGCTGGCGTGCTCACCCCACTCTGTTTGGCCTCAGATCCTGCAGGGCGGGGTTCTTCTGGTGAAACCCAACCCAACCCACTGCCTCATCTTCCTTCTGAGGGCTGGCTGGTGGGCTTGAACCACCGGCCCCACCATTAGCAGCCCAGCATGCAACCTACTGACCCAGCAAGGCTCCTTGAAGCCGCCAGAGGTTGTCTCCCCAACCCCCACTTCCCTCTCTGGCTGCTGCTGTATAGTGGTGTGGCCTCTATCAAGTCCCTTCACCTTTTTGTGTTTCAACTCTCTCCCGAATCCCCCGGTAAGTGCCCACCCCACAGGGCTGGGCGTGAGAACAGGAAAGACGTTGCTGCTCGTGCCTGGATCCAGTATGTGCTCACCCCGCTGCTCTCACTACCCTTGGGTGGGGTGGGGGGAGCCGGGAGGGTCCTGAGACCCTGGAGTTGGGAGTCTCTAGTTAAGGAGAGTCTTCCAAGTCGAAGGTCAAAGGCCAGGTTTGGGGGCACCTGGCTAGTGAATGGGGGACCCAGGTTGGGCAAGCTCAGTCAGCTGGCTTGGGATCCTTGAGTCTACATTCTCCCTGCCCCCTAGCCCCGGACCCTCTTGAATCTGCGCTCATTTCTAGGCAGCTTGCCAGTGGGCTGTTGCACATGAGCCAGAGGGCATGGCGTCTGTCCTCTTGTATCTGGTGTCGCTGATCTGACCTTTCTTGATCACGGGTAACACTCAGCTGCAACCTGGAAGGTCGGAGGTTCGAAGCCACACCTTGAGAGGCCCTGGAAGAAAACCAGGTGGTTGCCTTCTGAAACACCAGCGCCCAGCAGCCATGCAGAGGCCAGCTCCACTCTGACTCACACAGGGTCACCGGGAGCTGATTTATCTGCTTCGGCCATGGTGGTGGTGGTGGTGGTGGAGGTGGTGGAGGAGGTGGTAGTGGTGGAGGACATGATGGTGGAGGAGGTGGAGGTGGTAGTGGAGTAGGAGGAGGTGGTGATGGTGGAGGTTGTGGTGGTGGAGATGGAGGTGGTGGAGGAGGTGGTGGTGATGGTGGAGGTTGTGGTGGTGGAGATGGAGGTGAAGGTGGAGGAGGAGGAGGTGATGGTGGTGGTGATGGGTTGGTTTCCTTGGTCATGGTCCTGTCCACACCTCCCTGTGGTCCAGATGGAACTTCAGCGTGCTGTGTCCAGAGGGCCCCTTTGGTGGTACCAGGAACAAGCCGGTGGACATGGTGTGACGTGAAAGCAGTCACACCTTCAGTGCCCTTGAGCGACTTCCACTCAGCTCCAGCCTGATCAGGGTCCCCTGGACGGTCAACCTGCAGGTAGCAGATGGCCACCATCACTTTCTCCGCCCCCCCCCCAACCTTCCCCAGAATGGAGTGGACAGGGCTGTGGCTGGACTCCAACTGTCGGCCTGATGGTTAGCAGTCCATCACTGACCTGCCAGCGTCACCTACAGGTGACCTGCACAGAGACTGCGGGCAAGATGGGGAGTTCCTGTGCTGAGAAGAGAACTCTGAGAGGTGATGGTGGCGGTGGTAACACCGGGTATGGCCGATGTCCTGGCTGCCATGGAACAGTCCCTCAACACTGGGCAGATCGGCAAGTTTGGGGTTTATCTGGAGTTTAGCTCCCAAACACACACCTCACGTGGGTCAGGAGTTACTCCAGGGTGGGCTCTGTGCAATAACCCCCGGCCTGCCCCCCACCCCTGCCCATGCCCACCCAATTCCTGGGCACGGTGGGGTGTGTGTGTCTGTCTTCTTGAGTGGAACTGGTTGGGGGTGGGGGTGGGCAGATGTCAAAGGTCAACATTTGCAGAAATCCCGCCTGGTCCTGGCTCCCGCTGACGACTTTCCAAAGCTGAACGCGAGCTCTGGAGACGGGGCCGGTTTGTGACCCGTGTCCTGCTGCTCTGGCCCCCGTGGCCTTGCTGCCCGGCCCCCCCACCCCCACCCCCACTCCCACCCCATAGCTGCCAAAGCCCCAGACGGAGCCTCCGTGTGAAGAAAAAGCAAAGTCCTGAGATCAAGGGCTTGTTGAGAGGCCAGGCCCAGAGCCAGGGGCCTGGCCGTCTCCCCGGCGGGAATCCAGGCCCAGGGTCTGGGAGCCAGAGCCAGGCCGCACGTGGCGCCCACGGCAGACCGGGCGGTGCCTCCAGGCCGTCCATCTGCCTCGGAGCTGGAGTTGACCGCCGAGGGCCGCAGACAGACGTGGGAGGCGCCCTGAGGAGGCCAGCGCGGTCTTAGCGGAGAGGCGATGAGGTGACCCCTGACTTCTTGCCAGAAAGCCACTTAGCGGCAGCCGCTGGTGCATGGAGACACCCAATCTGTCAGCGAGGACTGGGGGACGGGCCGGCGCCCAGCCACGGCCGCCAGAGGGCCACCGGAGGGGGACCAGAGGCAGCTCAGGGTGGAGGGGCTGAGACGCCATGCGGGGACCCCTGCTCCCTGACGTGGTGACGAGGCCACGGTCCTGAGTCACCTGTAGCTGGACTGCTTCACCTTCCCTGCCCCCCATGAGCCAGGACAGAAGGCGACTGGGGGCACTCGAGGCCGCAGGAACTGCTTGATCAGAGGCACGGCCCCAGGCCTGCGGTGACCATTGATTGACCAGGAGGGTCTTTGGACACCTGTCCTCCCTTCTGTGTGTCACTGTCCTTACGTATGAAATGGACCCAGAATGACCTCTTTGAAGGTGACAACTGTACCTGGGGAGGGCAGGTGGCTCCTCTCCCTCCATGTCTACTTTCCATCATCCTCTGCCCTGGCCAGGCTGACCTCCTGGGGACCACTTCGCCAGGATGCCCATGCCCTCTGCTTCTGGTGGGCAGCCCTGGCCGGGGCCTGGAGGACAGGAGGAGAGAAGTCACGGTGAACCCTCGTTGCCTCCCTTCACGCCTGGTTACAGCTTCATCATCTGCTGTGTCTCTCTGGGGTCCCAGCCCGGAGGGGAGACTCCTCTTGCCTAGTGCCAACGCTCCAGACCCCGAAAACACCTCCCTGTACCCCTTCCAGCCCGATAGTTCCCCAGGACTGCGGCTGTCATGTCTCAGCCCCTCTTCGGAGTTCCCCCCGGCCCTTCCCCCACCTCTGCACACGCTCCCTTCCTCCCAGTCATTTCCAGTAATCCGTTCTGGGTGTGACATCAGGCCTCTGCCAAGACCCTCTGGATACAGACCCTGCACAGGACCTGCCAGCAGCGGCTGACAAGCAATGTTTCCAGCATCCAGCTCTGTCCTCATCCATCCGGGGCCTGGACGGTTCACCCAGAGACCCCAGGGCAGCTGGCTCCTGGAAGTGACGGGCGGAGCAGGCCTCTGGGCTGAGTGCCTTCCTTCACCCCAGCACCGGGGTCCCCGCACCAGGGCCCCCAGCCCGAGGACCCCTCTGTCTTCCATCATCTCCCTCAGTCACTGTTCGCTCCAGGCGAGATCCCGCCTCTCTGCTGCTGTCTTGGAGGGGTCTGGGTGCAGAGTTCGAGAACTCCTTGCAAGGTTGGCAAATCAAGCTCACCCCCACGTGCCTCAGAAGAATGAGTGGGCGGGTCTACTTCACACACAGGGGTTCTGGGGATGTGGGGGGCACAATTCAGAATTGATGTGTAAGCCACAGAGTTGGTAGTTAAAAAAAAAAACGTTCTGCTTTCTTCATGGCTTAGATCACACGAGGGAGGTTAGCGGGGAAGGGCGCAGGCAGGGTTAAGCACTGGAAGGCACACAGGAGCTGAAGGTGGCAGAGGCTACTGCGGTGAAGCATACACGCCTGCTGTAGCCAAGATCGGTCTACCAGCGGAGGCTTGGTGAGACACGCAGGCTGAGCAGGGGGGAAGGGATAGACACAACAGACGCAGGTCTGACCCGGGACAGTGGTACGCATGTGCATCTGCCTTTGCAGGGATGCTCGCAGCGAAGGGCATAGGGGCAAAGCTATGAGGACGTCTTAGAACCAAAGACCTGGAAAGAATGGATCTCTGGGCCTGGGGGTGCAGGGGATGGGGGCACTCAGGACTCTAGTCTCAGGGACAAACCCAGGTCCTGGACAGAGCGGGAGGGAAACGCAGGAAGGCACTCACTCACCATCACACAGGAAGCCGGGCTCAGTGGCTGGTTAGAGACCGGCGGAACCCTCAGGACTTAGCTTCAGCCCTGGAATTGAACTCACCTCCCCTTCACAACAACCAGCCACTTAAGCTCCAAAGGGCCCTGCTTCCCCATCGAGGTGGAGAGGGTTTGGCACGAAGGAGGGAGGGAACCAGGACACCAGGGAGGGTGATGGAACTCATGGTAGGGCTTGAGGGGAGACCAGTGGGCAGGTGGAATCAGGATGTCCTTGAATTGTTACAGGTGAAAGGATGTGCTGCTCTGGAAGTCTTCGCCTAGTGGAAGTTAGGAAGAGATTCCATCACCATGGATGGAATAGCCCGAATCAAAGTACAGCCAGCAAGGCGGAGGTTTTTCTTGAAAGAAAAAGGAGGTGTGGACTGTGTTGATTGTTGTGGGCTGAGCCCTGGTGGTGTAGTGGTTGTGCGCAGGACTGCGATCCACTGAGATGGAGGTTCAAACCCAGCAGCAGCTCTCCAGGAGCAAGGCTGGGCCTCCTACTCCCACCACCAGAAGGCAGTGATGCCCCAAAAAATAAAGTAAAAAAGAGGTTTGCAGAAAGCACCCAAGGACTCGGTCAAGGACTAAGAGTCAAGAAGCTTCTGGAATCATGAGAATCCACCGCACCACCCTGCTCCATGCAAAGATGGAGTTTTCATAGCACGACTCCTGCAGTGGCTGTCTCTGCAGCATCCTCCCAGCTGAGTCAAACCCTGCAAGTAGGAGGTCCCACGAAATGGAAGAGACCAGTTGCTAGTCTCCACCATGTGAGTTAGGGCCGTGGCGCCTGTGCAGGAGTGAGATGTGCAAAGTCATCCTGAACTTTGAGTCCTGGGTGCTGCATCGTGAGGCCACCGGGCTCTGTATGGGTTTGGGTCACCCATTCAAGTCTTTTGCCTTTTTTTTTTTTTAAAGAGATGATTTTATTGGGCGCTCACAGCGCATAACACAATCCACACATCGATTGTATCAAGTGTATGTGTACATGTGTTGCCATCATCATTTTCTAAACATGTACTTTCTATTTGAGCCCTTGGTATCAGCGCCTCTTTTCCCCCTCCCTTCCCCTCCCACCCTTGACCCTTGATAGATTATGAATTATTATTGTTTTCATATCTTATACCACCTACTCTTTCCCTTCACCCACATTTCTGGGGGCAGACAGCCTCACCTTTCTCCCTTGAGATGGCTGGTGGGTTCGAACCGCCATTCTTGAGCTTAGTAGAGCAGCGTGTTGCCCATGGCGCCAGCAGGACCCCTGCTCACCCACATTTCTATGGGCTATACGTGGGTCGTTGCAATCAGTTCCCCCGTCCTCCCCTTCTCTCCCCACCTTCTCTCTTGGTATTGTTACTCCCAATTCTGTTCCTGAGGGGTTTATCTGACCTGGATTCTCTGTGTCTGAAGTTCTTATCTATACGAGTGCACATGCTCTGATCTAGCCAGAAAGGCAGGATTGGCGTCATGATGGTGGTGGTGGTGAGGGAGTCTCAAAGAACCAGAGGAATAATGTGTGTTTCATCAATGCTATCCGTTGCCCTGGTTGACCTATCCCTTTCTTATGATCTTTCCGTGAGGGGATGTCCTATTGTTTCCAGATGGGTTTGGGGTCTCTGCTTTGACTCCCCTCATTCTCAACAATGTTTTTTGCTTTGTTTTGAGTCTTCTGGTGCCTGTTACCCGATTCTGTCAGCGCCTCACGAACACACAAGCTGGTGTGCTTCTTCCATTGGGGCCTGTTGCTTCTCTGCTAAATGGCTGTTTGTTTAACTTCAAGCCATAAGACCCCAGGTGTTATATCTTCTGATAGCCGGGCACCTTTCAGCTTTCTTTATCTCATTTGCTTGTGCACCCATTTTACCTTCAGTGATTGTGTTGGGACGGTGAACATCACAGAATGCCGGGTTGCTACAACAAAGTGTTCTTGCACTGAGGAAGGGCTTGAGCAGAGGCCCAAAGTCTGTCCACTCCCTCATTGCATTGCCATATAAGTGTATGTGCTTCGGCCCATATCTCTATTTTTATGAGTGAAACGCATTTCCATATGTATGCACCTATGTTTCTACCTCTATCCATAGCTTTGCTTCCTAGATCTTTCTTCCATTCCTTTTACCTTCCTCCTGTCCCACCATCACGCTCACCCTTCTTCAGCCTCTTAGTCATTCCTCTCAGCTAGATTGCTGCTGCTCCAACCCACCCAGGATCTCTACGCCCTCCTGTTGTTGAGGTTAATTCCCTAGTTGTTCCCCTGTCTATCACAATGTTCGCTCACCCCCCCCCCCCACAAAGTACACATGATTATTTCAGGTCTGTCTGCTGACCTTTATGACGCTCTCCCCACCCTAAAACGATTTCCGTGGCTACTTCATCACTGCCACTTTGCTACTGTGATGAATTGTCGTGTCAAGATCTGATAGGCAGGATATCTTCTCACGGTTACAAATGGAACATCATGAAAGCATCGTGATTCATCATGACAACAACACACAGTTCTATATTGCGAAATATTTATTTCTAATAACAGATCAATGAAATGTCTTGAAGCGTGTAGCACGGAGAGCAGTCTTCACGCCTGGTACTGGTGAGTGGGTGTGTCTGCATGTGGGAGGACCCGCCTGGAGACAGATAGAGGAGCGAACACAGAACAAACATATGCTTACAGAATATATACTTGTATCAAGACAGAGCTTTTCACCTCGCCAGAAAATTCCTCTTGTCCTCTCCTAGTCACCCAGCAACCCCCGATCTGATTTGTATCACTGTAGGTTAATGTTGTTGCTAGAGGCATCTTTTTTTTTTTGATGGACAAAGTGGTTAGTATTTATGAAGTCCAGACGATCATTTATTTTCCTTATTTACGAGTAAATCGTTGCCTACCCCAAAGTTATAAAGATATTCTACAGTTCTCCCAGAAGCTTCGTGGTTTTAGCTTTTACGTCTGTGATCCACCTTGAGTTCATTTTTGTATATGGTGTGAGGTAGGGATTAGACCAATCTCCTTTTCCATATAGTTATTCAGATGCCATTGCAATCTTTATCGAAAAGACCTTCTTTTTATTATAGGGACGCATCAGTGCCTTTGTAACAATTCGAAGAGCTCCACAGGGAAGGTGTGTTTCTAGATGTTTGTACTCAGTTCCATTCTGCCTCCTGTCCCTCTCCAGTGAAACATGCCCATGTCTGTGTCTAAAACAGCCCGATCTTTCCGAAACCTTAGCCTCTCCTGCAAATTGCCCTTGATAGCTACTTGTTCCCTTCTTCAAAGCAAAGTTACTTTAAGAGTTTCCATTTCTTCCTTTTTCCTCTTCTATCCTTACTCCCCAGTCCCCAGGACAGACTGGTTTCTGCCACCTTCATCCCACCAAATCTGCACCCGCTGAGTCCGTCAACGACCTTTTCTTGTTTCTTTCCTTCTTAAGTGTGGTCACCATCTGTGTATGTCCCCAAACACTTGCCTTTCATCCCTAAAAAATAAGAAGAGTATAATTTAGGGGTGCTAATTAGCTTATCATCTTGTGCAACTATCTTCCCTCTACCCATCCTTATTTTTCCATCATCCTTAACAAAAACCCAGCGTCCAGGAACTACTCATCTTTCTGCCTCCCTCACCCCTCAAGACCATTAATAAATGATGGTCTCTATCCCTTTGCCTCTGGTAGATATTCCCCATCAGTGGGTCAGGCAAGAGTTGGCCTTTGGTTAGGGACCCATTTATGCGACCTGTTTTCAAGGTTCAAACATGGCCGCATGTACTAGAACTTTAGTCTTCGACCAATGACCTTCTCCGGGTAAGTCTGACGGACTCTTCATTGCCCTCCGTGCCCTTGGGCATGAGTCCCAGCATTCTGCTTCACCTCATTCTGTTTCCCTGTGACCATCTCCCCATCTCTTCATTCGGCCATTGAAAAAGAGGAAGCTCTTGGACCAGATGCATGGACACAGTGGCTGCACCGATGGGCTCAGCCATAAGAATGATGGTCTGGATGGCAAGGACCGGGCAGGGGTTCGTCTTGCCATACGTAGGGCTGCCAGGAGCCGGAACTTGCTTGATGGGCACCTAAAAACTCCTTCCCTGTCCCTCCAGCAGCACCCACCTCAAGCTATTCTTCCTTTGCTACCTTTAAATGGGGGCTCCTGGGGCTCAGTCTCATGTCCTCTTTTCCTTTCACACTGATACTCCTTGGGGACACTCACTCTGTCCCAAGGTTCTAACTTTCCCAAAGGCAGATCCAGGAACCTCCATGAGATCCCTGGGGGGTGGGGGGGAATGACAGAAACATTTCCTGTCTGGTCCTCCGAGCTTACGATTCAGGTACGGGTAGCTTTTTAAAACGTTCCACGTCTTCCCTCCCATCCGCGGTTGAAGTTGAAAAACAAAACAAAACACACCGGGAGAGAGGTTGGCGGCTCCTGAAGCCCGCTTCATCATCGTGTCTGTCTCCACAGAGCTGTCCCACAACACGGGCGGACTCCTCCGCGCCTCCCAGGCTGCGCTCCCCCTGCCTGCCCCTCCCTACGCCCTCCCTCTCCAGCACTTGGGGACCTGGGAGTTCCCTTGGGCTTCTCAACCTCCCTCACCCTCCGCACCGGCACAGTCCAAACTGGCCACTTTTCTTCTGAATACCTTGTCTCTGTGTCCCAGGCAAACGGGTCACTGGGGGGGGGGCCGGGGGGTGAGCAAGACCGTCTTCGTTTTCTTTCTCCGCAGGACGCACAATTTAGCAAAGGATGAGGGCGCGTGGGAGGCAGGGAGGGACTGAGTCAGCCAGTGAAAGAGCAATTGTTTTATAATCTTCCTGGTCCTTCCTGGCCACTGCTTCTTGTACCACTTTGTAGTCCCAATCACCCACCCACCCACTGCCCTGACTCATAGCCATCCTGCCGGACAGAGCTGTATGGTCCCTGAGGGTTTCTGAGCCCGTAACTCTGAGAGGAGCCGACAGTCTCAGCTTTCTCCTTGAGACCGACTCGGGGGTTTGAACCGCTGAACTCGCAGCCCCGAGGGCACCAGCAAGGTTCCTCCCTCCCTCGCCACCCGCTCCTTGTTGGTTGGGGGATGGTCTTTGTCTCGTGGTGGTGGTCCTGCTTCTTTTTGCTTTTCGTGCACGCTCGCCTTTATTAGCATAATGGCCTTGTAGAGGCCATAGGCGAGTTGAAGGGTCAGGGCAGGTTGGACTTTACAGGGAATCGCCCCAAAGAGGCTGGACCATTTTCCATCTCCCTCGGCAGCCTGGGAGTCCCACGTGGGAATCTCATCCCAACGGGGGGTTGCCACTCGATTTGTTTAGGCCACTCGAGAACATCGTGGGATCTCACGCTGCTTCCCGCGGCGGCAGAAATGGCTATAGAACAAAACGCTGGTCATTTCTACTTTAAAAAGTATCACTCACTGGAAATACAGGGAGCCCAGGCTGGACGGACCCCTCGGGTCAGTGCTGAGAGTGGAGTGAAAGGATGGGTGGAGGGAAGGTAGGGTAGAGAGAGGGAGCCCACGACAAGGATCTGCACCTAGCCTCCCATCGGGAGGACGGACATGGGAGGAGTGGGAGTGGGCGAGG
>PVJH01040183.1:0-15880 GCA_004026705.1 Nesogale talazaci
TTTTTGACCTGTCCGCAGGAGATGAGTTCCAGCTGCTTTTCTTTTCTTAATCCTGCTTCTCTCCCCACTTCCTGCCTTTTCCAGTTGGGCCTTCTCTTCCTCCCACCTCCTGCCAGCATCAAGCCAGACAGGAATCTGGGTGGAAAACATCAAGGTCAAAAGAGACTGGGAAACTAAAGAGCAGAGTTAGGAATCACTCACTCCCTGGATCTGTCAACTCTTGTCTGGGGAAAGATGATGAGATACAGAAACACTTTCCAACATGTTTTCCTCCCACCAGTTGACCAGAGGGCCCCTTCACACTCCTCGTCCCCCACCCCACACTGATGTCTTATCCTAAGACTTTAGAGATCATCCAACCAGATTTCTTTATGTACTTTGTGGCTTCCAAAGTAGACATTTCCAGGGCCTGGAGGGGAAGATATCCTCAGGAAAGATTGAGGGAATAGAGAAAAGGTAGAGGGAACAATGGGTGAAAGAGAAGTCAGGAGTAGTGGTGGAAACAAGGAAGGATTCCAGATGGAGATTAAATTTGGCCTCCAACACTCTCTGATATTTACTCAGGGTGGGAATGACGATCACTTACTTGAACCTCTCTGAAGCTCTACTTCCTCATCTGTAAAATGGGCATACTTATTCCCTAGCTCTTCTTCATTTGTAAAAGGTGCATGTTTTTCCTGCCTTTCAAGGTTGAGAACAAAATGCGATTGGATGTGCAATTATTTACTCTTGTAAGCAGGGGTAAATTTTTTTTTTTGGCTTTTGGGGCATCACTGCCCTCTGGTGGTGGGAGTAGGAGGCCCAGCCTTACTGCGGGATTTGAACCTCCAACCCAGTGGGCTGCAGTCCCGTGCACAACCACTATGCCACAGGGGCTCAGCCTCAGGGTAAATGGTTTTTATTGCAGTTGTGAGTTGCTGTGGATCACAGAATTGTTCTATGGTCACAGAATCAATTGATTCTGTGACCCCATGTGTGTTAGAAGAGAATTCTGCTCCACAGGGTGACCTTCTGGTCAGACCACTGTGTTAGTCCGGGTAGACTAGAGGAACAAATTTAAGGGCACGCATATAGATATAAGGAAAGGGTTTATATGCAAAAGGAATGTGACACTAAGAAGGCATCCCAATCCAGTCCAGTACAAAGTCATAAGTCCAATATTAACCCATATGCCCCCAAATCAGTCTACAAAGTCTCCTTCTGACTCACGAAGTCACAGGTCAGTGGGTGCAGAATCCTGGCGCTGGCAGGGGTCTCCCCATAGCTCCTCGCTTCCAGGGCTCAGGGTTCATCAACAGCATGCCGCCCCAGCTTCAGAGGTCTGGCTCCATCAGAGTAAAGCTGTGTGGTCTCTCCATCGGCTCCTCCAGCTTCTTGGACGCTGCCATCTTGTCTTTTCCGTGATTCACCGCCTCTGAGACTAACTCCCAACAACTGGGAAGATAGCTTCTCATCTTCACGAGGGAAATATCGCGAGATTTCCCAGAAGTCTCAGGAGAAAGCCATGCCCACATAGAGGCCTCATCGGCTACTCAATGGCTATCTCCAGATTAACAGGCATGACTCCACCCCTATATTCCAATCATAAAATTAACATAAGCACATGACTGCCACAACCACCAAGCCTGTCTCCTGAGGTGCTTCTGGGTGGGTTTGAATCACTATTCGCCATCAAGCTAATGGTCAAGTACTTAATCAGTCAACCTAGTGGTCAAGTATTTAGTAGTTTCATCAAGTAGCCAAGCACTTAATCATGTGCATCACCCAGGGACTCCTTGATAAACAGTAGCTTATAATTAATATTATTTATGCAAAAACACACTGAAGTAGCAGGTACTTTTGAAGAGAAACAAGAAAGTGGTTATTTAGAGGGTTAAAAACACAGGTTCTAAGCTTACTACCCTAGATGAGGAGGACTTCAAATACCAAATATGAGGAGCCGGAGGAGAAGAAGTGCATAAAAAGATAATGGAATTTTCCATAAACGCTTCTGAAGCATGGGTAGATGGATAGATAGATTAGATAGATAGATAGATAGATAGATAGATAGATAGATAGATAGATAGATAGATAGATAGATGATATAGAGAGAGAGATAGAGGTACAGGTGTGGGAACAGGTCCAGCATGCAGGGAAGGGAGGACAACAGAGTCAATTCAGCTGTGCACACAGACTCCGGAGACTTAGCTCAATGGTGCAGGTCTAACTTTATTACAGCTTTTACAAGGGTTATACAGGTTGATAGGTTCATTGACCTATCAGATAGCTTCTTTCACATACTTCCTGGTTCCCAAACACATCCTTATAAGGTCATGGGTTTGCAGCATGAAAAACGATTGGCCCACACTGTGGGCTATTGTGGCAGTCATGTACTGGTGTGTCAGTTTCATGATTGGGAGTGTAGGGGTGGAGTCTAGCCTGTCAATCTGGAGATAGCCAATGAGACCTCTGTGTGGGCATGGCTTTCTCCTGAGAATTCTGGGAAGTCTCGTGGTGTTTCCCAATTGAAGAAGAAAGACTTGACTCAGTCTCTTGGAGACTGTCTACTGACAAGACAAGATGGTGGCATGCTGATAGCTCCTGAGTCCTGGAACCTGGAGAAGCCAGAGGAGAGGCAACATGGACTTGCCCTGATAGGACCAGACATCTGGGGCTGGAGAAGCCACAGAGAGACCCCTGCAAGTGCTGAGATGCTTCTTCCGCCAATAGATACTGCTGATGGACCCTGAACCCTGGAAATGATGAGGCAGGGCAAGACCCCTGTCAACCCTGGGATGCTTCTACTGCTGCTGGAGACACAAGACTCTGCACCCACTGGCCTATGATTGTCCTGGTGTCATTGCATGTCCTTTGTGAGTCAGAAGGAAACTTTATAGACTGGTATCAGACACATCAGGCAAATATTGGAATTGTGACCTGGGACTGCACTGGGTTGGTATGCTTTCTCAGTATTCCATCCTCTTGTACATAAACCTTTCCCTTTTACCCATATGCGTGTTTATGAATTTGTTTCTCTAGTCTACATGGACTAACACAACTATGTAAATGAGGTGTCTTACAAGATTATTTCATCCAATCACATTACAAGACCAACCACTCAATTGTATTACCAACCACTACATCCAATTACATTACAGGATGTTAGCTGTTACTATGGGAAAGCTAGAAGCATTCTGATAGGCTGTTTCGGAGGTCTAAAGCGGAAAGTTATCAGGTGAGCTGGTCTGGGGTCTTATTTACCTTGAGACTGGAGTTTTTCCAGCAGTCATGGAAATGTGGGATAAATACCCAGCAGCTTCAGCCTGACTCAAGACTGGAATATTCCAGGAGACTTGGAAAGCTTCAAGACCACTCCAGGAGATGCAGCAGCATTCTGTACTTTTTACACCTTTCTTCCAGAATTCTGCCAGGAATGTCCCCACATATAGGTATATGTATAGGTATAGCTAGACATATAGCTAGACATAGATATATGTGTGGGGTTATACATCTGTGTGTAAATTCACATACATACACACAAACACATATGCTTTGAGTCACAATTAAAATGGGTGTTTTTTTCTGGCATTTTGTGGTGTACATCTTCCTGACATGATCACTGAAGACAAAAATGGGTGCATAAGCAAATGTGATGAAGAAAGCTGATGGTGCCTGGCTATCAAAAGATATAACATCTAGGGTCTTAAGGTCTTGAAGATAAGCAAGCAGCCATCTAGCTCAAATGCAACAAAGCCCATATGCAAGAAGCACAATATCCTGTGTGATCATGAGGTGTTGATGGGATCAGGTATCAGGCATCTAAGACCCAGAATAAAACCATACCTAGGGACTAAGCCCCAGTGGTGTAAGTGGTTGAGTGTAAGTGGTTGAGTGCAGGACTACGACCTGAGGGCTTGGCAGTTCAAATCCAGCGGCGGCTCTCAGGAGCAGCACTGGATAACGTCCACAACCACCAGAGGTAGTGATGCACCCCAAAAAACAAATAAACAAACAAAAAAAACATACCTAAAGTGAATGGGGTGAGGGGAGACATGGAGTGGAGACCTCAATTCTACCTTGTAAGTCAGATTAACTCAGAGCATGTGCACTGCTACAGATAAAACACAGGGAATACAGGCGAGATTGATCCCTAAAGTCAATAATGAGACTAGAGATACCAGAAGGATTAGGGGAGGGTGCAGGGAGAAGGGGGAACCAATCACAAGGATCAACCTAGAACTCCCTCCCAGGGGAGCAAATAACAGAAAAGTGGATGAGGAGTGATGGAAGATGATGGAAGATATGGAAAAAATAATCTATTACTTATCCAGGATTTTGAGGAAGGGCAAATGTGGAGTGAGGGGAAAAAATGGGGAGTTGGATATCAGGGGCTCAAGTGGGAAGAGAATGCTTTGAAAATGATGATGGCAGCATGTATGCAAATGTGCTTGACACACTGAAGGAATGTATAGATTGTGATAAGAGATGTAAGAGCCCCCAATAAAAATATTTTTAAAAGAAAATGGGATAGTTTTACATGTACCACTCAATGACAGGGATTACATTCATATGTTTTGAAACCATTCATACTGAATATCTTTAAAAACCAGATTTAATAGCTTCCCAAGGACATGAAGTCCTTCGGATGATCTAGATCAAAGACTGCAGCCTTCACTGTGGATGACAACTTAATGTAAAGAAAACAAAAATCTTTATAACTGAATCACTATGTAACATCATGATAATGAGAGAAAAGTGAAAAATATCAAGGATTTCATCTTGCTTGGCTACATAATCAATGGCCATGGCAGCAGCAGTCAAGAGCTCAAAAGGCACACTGCATTGGGTAAATCTGCTGCATAAGATCTCTTTAAAATGCTTAAAAATGAGGATGTTACTCTGAGGACTAAAGTGAGCCTGGCCTCCAAATAGTATTTCCCATTGCCTCATGTGTAGGTGAAAGTTGGATATTAAATAGGGAAGATGGAAGAAAGACCAATGCATTTAAACGTGGTGCTGTTGAAGAATATTGAAAGTACCTTGACCTGCCCCAAAACGAGCATCTGTCTTGGGAGAAGTACAAGAATGGTCTCTAGGGGCCAGGATGGTGAGACTTGACCTCTTGTACTGTGGACCTGGTATCAGGAGAGACCTGTCCTTGGAGAAAACGATGCTTGGTGGAAAAGAGGAACAGTGGAAAGAGCAGGGCCCTTGATGAGGTGAGCTGATGCAGTGGCTTCAACAATGGCCCCAAACATGAGACTAACTGTGAGGATGGCAAGGACCCCACAGTGTTTGCTTCTGTTGTCCACAGAGTCGCCATGGGTCGGAATCAACCAGACAGCACAACGACAGCAACAGGAATTTTTTTTTTAATGTATTACAAAATGTTAGAGTAGAAATGATTTTGATCTTCCTTTTACCGGTGAAAACTCATGCTCCAGAGATAATAGTGAATGTAACGTGCTTGGTCTATTGTAATGCAGTGCTCAAAAACAAAGTTGTTTCTGAGTTGTCACACAAGCTAGTAGCTGTGTTCTCCGATGTTTTATGCAATAAACTGTGTCCTTCCCCTCACCCAAATATTGTCGGAATTCTAACCCTTATACTTGTGTATCTAATGTAATGTAATCACCACCTATAGTGCAATCTAACATAACGTTATCAATTAATGCATTTCAGTCATACCAGTGTAGGAGAGTGGATTCTAAATCTAATTACTTCTGAGTTATGTAAAAAGCCATGTGGATACAGACAGTGTGTTAGGCTGGGTTGACTTAGAGAAACAAATTCTGTGACATTCATATATTTTTAAGAAAAAGTTTTATATCAAGAAGTAGTTATATATCAGGAAAACATCTCAGCCCAGTCCAACTCAACTCCATAAGTCTGATCCTAATCCATAAGTCCCTCTTCAGACTCACAGCCATATACAATGATGCAGCATTCAGGAAGATCACAGGCCAGTGGGTGCAAAGTCTTGTGGATCCAATGGTGGTTGAAGTATCACAGGCAGGTCCCAGAGTAGCTCACCAGCGGAAGAGGAAGGCAGGGGGGCAGGGGAGGCAGAGTCCTTCTTATGAGAAGGTCATACTCACAAGGAGTCACCTTCAGGCTGTTAAATGATTGACTGGTTAAATACCACTCTTATAAATGCCACTATTATAAATCTTCAAGTTGACATATAACTAACTATCACAGGTGGGGCCTCAAGCATAAGAACAATTGTGAATATATCACAGGACTGGACAATGTTTCATTCTGTTGTACATACAGTTGCTATGAATTGGAACTGAGGATTTTACAGCACCTAACAACCGCAAAACTCCAAATTAATTAGATTTAGGTCCCACCCTACACTGGTATGACTGAAATGCATTGATGGCATCATATTAGCTGGCACTCTAGATAGTGAAGGCATTCACTTAGATTAGATAAACAAGCACAAGAGTTAGAATTCAAGCATTATCTGGGGGAGGAGAGGGCACAGTTTGTTGCATGGCAAGGTGGTGAACAAAGTAGGAACTCTCGGCTACTAACCCAAAGTTTGGCGGTTCTAACCCACTATCACTTTCCTAGAAAAAAGATGTGACAGTTTTCTCCCATAAGTAATACAGACTTAGAAACCTTGTGGGGGCAGTTCTACTCTGTCCTGTAGAATTGACACGAGTCAGAATGAACAAGATGGCAAGGGGCTTACCTTCTGTGTTGGAGTCTTTAAAGCCACACAGTTGTGATGTTTCTGCTCCAATAGCACTTAGGAAAGTAAGAGAAGTTTCAAAGGCAAAAGGAAAAGTAGGCTAAAATATGAAAAGAGACCATGAAAATTTTAAACAAATAGAACACCTCAGGTACATGCTTGGCCATTTATATGGTTGCATCCTCAAGCTATGGAAGAAAGATGAAACTTTCTACCCCCAAAAAGATTTATAGTCTGGAAACTCCATGCGGCAATTCTGGTCTTCTCTGTAGGGTCAGAATTGAATAGAAGTAGCGAGTTTGGTTTGGGTTTTTAGATCCAGGCCTGGGTGTGTTTGGAAGGGAGAGGACAATCTGAAAAGGCTAAAGCCAATCGAGTGTGTCCTAAAAGAATGCTGAAAGATTATAGCCAAGGTAGTAATCGATTTCAAATGGGAGATAAACATACGTAATCTTAAAAAGAAACAAATTAAAGAATGGCGATGCCTCCCCCCTTTTAAAAGTCCTTTTAAAGGCAAGCCAAACTTAGAAACAAAGAAGTCATTCCTTAAAGCACAAAGTCAGGGGATTGAATTTTATTCCTTCCTCTCGAGCGCTAGAAATAATGAGTTGGATCTCAACCAGGAAAACCACATTTCTGGATTTGGAGTTCAATCAGTGATTTCGCAACTAAGAACCAAGAGAAGTTCCTTGCTGAAAATAAACAGAGGTCAGGCTTGCACAGGGAGATGCCCAGAATGTGTACGCTGCACATCTGGTCCTATGTTCTCTCCGAAAGGTTTCTGGGTAACAGGAACCATCTCAATCCAGTCTGCTGTGTATAAAATCAGCACTGGAACTTCCTTCACAGCAGCGGACTGCTTTGAGCGCTACTGCTGTCGGTTCGGATCAAAGGGAAGCAGTGCACAGCGGAGCAAAGCACCAGGCAACGCAGCGACAGGTTCACAATCGGTCTTATGCTTGAGTCCATTGTGGCAGCGCTGTGTCAATCTCAAACCAGCCCAAAGCAAGCCACCGCCCCCCCTTGCCTTGCCCTATTAGACAGAGTAGGACTGCTCTTTATGGTTTCTGAGCCTGTACAACCTTCTTTTTTCTAGAACAGTTTAATTGGCCTATAATTTATACATCATACAATTCAATAGTTCAATCATTCACGCAAATGAAGGAGAATTGTACAATCATTACCATATCGATTTTAGAACATCCCCCACTGCCATGGTTAAATAGCCTTTAAAACAATTGGTGCAATCCCAGTCAGTTCCAGCGCTCCCTCCCCCGCCCTGAGACTAAATCTTTATGGGAGCAAAGAAACCTCTTCTCTTTCTTCCCTGAAGCAGCTGTTTGGTTTGAACTACTGACCTTGTGGTTAGTCATCCCAATACTTAACCCACTATGTCATAACACCTTAAACTCAGCGTGTTGAAAGTAGAATCCTTTTTCTCCCTCCTGTATTCTCTATCTTGTGGGGGGGGGGGGGGAAGCACTCCTGTCCAAACTTGAAACCAGAGTGTGAACCAGGCCTTCCTCTCCCTCCCCCCAGTTCTCCCTATACCCCGAGGTCTATCAAGTCGGTGTCAGAAACAGTCACTGGTCAGGGAGTTGATTCCAATGCACAGAGACCCGTATGTGTCAGAGTCGAACCACATGCTTTCTGTGGCTGAGTTTTCTGATTTCCAGGTCCCTCTTTCAAGTCACCTTGGGTGGACTTGAACCTTCAAACTTTTGGTTAGTAACCATTTCACTCTTTCAGAACTCCCTAAATCCCTTTCTTACTTGTTAGCTCTTCTGGCGCCTATCAATTCTGACCACCATCCTTCTCCCCGTTTCTCCCCACTCCTCTCCCCCATGGACTCACAAGAAGTTTCAAACTCCAGCTGATTAACCCTAGACTAGGGGTCTACAAACTTTTGAGACGGTGGAGCCAATATTGTCCCTCGCAACAATTTAAAAATTATTTGAGAACCAGAAGTATATTTTTACAAGCAAATGAAATCATCCTTATCTGAATAATAGCTTATAAAATGTGTACAAATGAAACAATTTTATTTTCATTTTCTTTTTTTTTTTGGGGGGGGGGCATCACTGCTCTCCAGTGGTGGGAGTAGGAGGCCCAGCCCCCCTGCTGGAACTGAACCTCCGTCCCAGTGGGCCGCAGTCCCGCGCACATCCCAGTGGGCTGCAGTCCCGCGCACAATCACTACGCCACCGGGGCTCAGCCCTTCATTTTCAATTTGACTTCAGAACCACATATCGATACCTAAAGAGCCCCTTATGGCTTTGGACCTGAAGCTGGCCAACCCTGGCTTTAGACTTTCTGTATTCTGAGCCCAAGGATTTCTGACAGCGCCAGTAAAGACCATCTGCTCCTTGGGATTTCTCCCGCCTCCTAACTTTCCAAACAGAGGGCCAAGAGAAGAAGGCACTGAGGAGATAGGCCGAGATTGCACCTGGGACCCGGCAGATGAACAGGGGAGAGGTGCCCTGGTCACAGTGCCTCTGCTCCGTCGCCCCCGCCACTTCCTCACTGTGCTTAAATCGCCTCTTAACTGCTGGTCTCTAACCAGACTGTGAACTCTGAGAGAGAAACACTGAGTTCAGAAACAAACAGTTGGTTGTGTAACTGATTAGTTCCACCAGTAAAAAGGATTTTATAAGAGACTCAAAGTGAAGAAGATAAAAGATAAGGGGAGGGGGGGAGGACTGGGGCTTTTCAAGCCTTTCTGCTCCCACCTGCATTTACAGAGCTTGGGTTATGATCTTAAACAGCTTGATCAGAGGGGAGGCACCAGGGTTTAAGCTCATCACCGCCAGAGCTTGATTTGCCTGCATTCATATTCAAACTCTGTCACTTCTTACTTAGGACACCTGGGACACATCACTACTCACTAGCAAATGAGGATAGTCATGAAACCTAGCTATTTTGAGGTTTAAATGATTTAGCATGGGTACAATGCTAGTCTAGTCCTGGCATATCATATAAGAGACTTACTCACTGCCATCAAGTCCATTCTGACTTACAGTGACCCTATAGGATAGGGTTGAACTCCTCCTGTGGAGGATAGAAAGCTTTGTCTTTCTCTCAAGGAGTGACTGGTGGTTTCGAACTGTTGACCTGGCAGTTAGCAGCCCAATGTAGAACCACTACATGATCAGGGTCCTGGCACATACTAAACTCTGAAGAAACATGAACATTATTAACAGAATCAGAATTGGATGCATATTACACTTAGAATATGAGATGATTTGTAAATGTCTGAAGTACCAAGAGCACTGAGGGGCTACTCACAAAGCCCATCTGGTTGAGAACACCGGATAACATCTTTCAAGAACTTATTTGCTGGGGAGGGAAAATAAAGAACTTATGTTGTGTCAAACCTGATGATGATGATGATGAATTATGTATTTGTATTATAGATTATTCATATTTCAGTGGTTTTAATGTTGAGGTGCAGAGATGCCTAATAATTTGTTCAAGGCCACACATTTGGTCAATGACTAACTCCAGCTTTGAACCCAGGAAAATGACCAACAACTCTATCTCTTGTTCCAAGTCCCCAACTGAATCTGGCCTGAACTTCTGGCAGTTCCCTGTCAATGATGATCTTTAGCAAAATTTTACTTGCATGTGACATTAATGGGACCATTCTATAGTTTGAGTATTCTATTGGGTGACCTTTCTTTGGCATGGGCATGAATATGGATCTCTTCCTGTGAATTAGCCAAATAGCTGTCTTCCAAATTTACTGGCAGAGACAAACCAGTGCTTCCAGTGCTTCTTCAGCTGACTTCAACATTTCAATGGGTATTCCGTCAATTCCTTTTTGGCTAGTGCCTTCGGTGCCATTTGAACTTCTTTCAGAATGGTGGAATGCCCACTAGTTCTTATTGGTACAGTGATTCTGGTTATTCTATCATCAGTTGATGTTTCCTGTATCATTCAATTTTTGTTTATGGAATCTTTCAAGAGTGCATCTTAAGACTTGGCTTATTGTTTTCCGAGTTCTTCCAGCTGCAGATATGCTGAGTGTGTCCGTCCCTTTTGATTTTGTAACTCTAGGTCCTTGCACATTTCATTATGACATTTGGGTTTGTCTTCTTTTTATTTATTTATTTTTTTATTTTAGGCATCACTGCCCTCAGGTGGTGGGAGTAGGAGGCCCAGCCTTTGCTCCTGGGAGCCGGAATTGAACCTCCATCCCAGTGGGCCGCAGTCCCGCGCACAACCACTACACCACCGGGGCTCAGCCCTTGGGTTTGTCTTCTTGAACTGCCCTGTGAAATGTTCTATCTGCTCCTTGATTTCATCATTTCTTCCATTTCCTTTACTCTACAATTAAGGGCAAGTTTCAGAGTCTCTTCTGATATCCACTTTCATCTTTTCTTTCCCCCTTCTCTCTTTTAAAAACTCTTATTAACTTTTATTATTTTAAGCCTAATTTATTTCTGAGCCATGAGGTTTGCTTCTTTAGTTTCTTCTGGGAAATCTTTCTTCTGTGCAACCTGCTCTTCTGGTTTAGGAACAATTTGTTCTTTTTCAGTCAGGATCATGTCAATGTGGCAATGGGAGCTCATGTAGGGATTGATCCGACCATGAGCTCTGGAAGTCTGGTGGTGCATCTCGGAGGCTCTGTTCACCTGGATGTGCTCAATGACCAGAGAATCCACATCTAAACCCTTCAGTTCAGAATTACTTTCTGCATTTTAAGCATGTGAAGCAAAAATTCAGCACTCTGTTTTGGCCACCGACTCTGGGTCCAACTCCACTGTTTGGCCTGGACAGACCTACCAAGGCCACCATTGTAGCGTCGAAAGGGTGCACACTGCTTCTGCAAAGTGATGTCTTTCAAATACTTGGTGGCTTTCTGGCTTTCTGCCTTGATGGCTTGGGCAGTCTCACAGGTGTTCTTGTGCATTCCGTTGGGTTGCCCTTCTTTGGAATAGGTACAAATATGGATCTCTTCCAATCAGTGGGCCAAGCAGCTGTCTTCCGGATTTCCTGGCATCTCCAGTAAGGGTTTCATTGGTTCGTTGAAATATTTCATTGTGTTCCATCAATTCCTGAGGCTTGGTTTTTGGCTCATACTTTCAGCAGAGTTTGAACTTTTTCCTTCAGGACCACTGATTCTTGCTCGTTAGTTTGCTCCCTCCTGAAATGGTGGGACGTTGGCTAGTTCTTTTTGGTAGAGTGATTTAGTCAATTCTTTCCATCTTCTTTTGATGCTTCCTACATCGTTCAATATTTTTCCATAGAATCTTTCAAGACTGCAGGTTGAGGTTTGAATTTTTTTTCTTGAGTTCTTTCCATCTCAGATATGCTGAGTGTGCTCTTCCCTTTTGGTTTTCGAACTCTAGGGCTTTGCACATTTCCTGATAACATTTGGATCTGTCTTCTACAACTCCTCCTTGAAGTTTTCTGTTCAGTTCTTTGGCTTTATTACATCTACCGTTCACCTTTATTACATCTACCACTCCACAATTACAGGCAAGGTTCAGTCTCTTTGGCCATCCACTTTGAGCTTGTCTTTCTTTTTGTCTGTTTATTTTTACTTTGTTCGTGGATGATGCTCTTAATGTCATCCCACCGCCTTATGAGTCTTCGGTCGTTAGTGAACAGTGTCAAATCTGTTCTTGAGATATTTCGAAAATTCAGGTGGGATACACTGACTCAAGGTTGTGTTTTGGTTCTCGTGGACTCGTTTTAACTTTCTTCAGCTTCAACCTGAAATTATATATGAACAGCTAACGGGTATTCTGATCCACAGTCAGCTCCTGGCCTGGTCTTACCTGCTGATACTGAGTGTCTCCATCATCTCCTCCAATTTAATGTAGTCAATTTGATTTCTGTTTGCTCAATCTGGAGAGGACCACGTATATAAGTCACCTTTTGTGATGCTGAAAAAAAGAAAATGCTATGAATAAGTCATTGCCCATGCAAAATTCTATCATGCAATTTCCAGCTCTGTTTCTGTCACCAAGATCATAATTTCCAATTACTGTTCCTTCCTCTTTGTTTCAAACCTTTGCATTCCAATGGCTAATAATTAGCAATGCACCTTGACTGCATGTTCAATTAATTTCACACTGAAAATGTTGGTAGAATTCTTCCATTTCTGCAACATTACCTTTGATTGTTGATGCATACTTTTGAAAAATGGTTGTATCGACCCAAGCCATAGTATTTTTCAATGATCTTTTTTGTTTTGTTTTGTTTTTTGGGGCACCACTGCCCTCTGGTGGTGGGAGTAGGAGGCCCAGCCTTGCTGCTGGATTTGAACCTCCAACCTAGTGGGCCCCAGTCCCGGGCACAACCACTATGCCACCAGGGCTCAGTCCAATAATCTTATATGCATGCAAAAGTTGATAACGAATAGAGAAGACTGAAGAAGAATTTATGCATTTGAATAATGCATGTATGTAAAGAATATTGAAAGTAGCATGAGCTGCCAGAAGAACTAACCATTCTTTCTTGAAAGAAGTTCAGGCAGAATGCTCAGCAGAAACAAGAACAGGGAAAAAAAAAAAAGAAACAAGAACGGTGAGAATTTATCTCTTTTACTGTATAAAAGAGATACAGGAGAGACCAGTCCCTGAAGAAGGACATTGCACTTGGTAAAGCAGAGGTCAGCAAAACAGAGGAAGACCACCAGTGAGACAGACTGACACAGTGATTGCAGCAATTGGACTCCAGGACAGGACGCTGCAGAACTTCTTGTACAGTACAACAGCTCACACTGTGAGTCCAAGCCGATCTATCAATACCTAGAAATAATAAAAGAGGCATCTAGTTAAAAATTACTTTAAGTTTTACTTTAAAATAAAATGCAGTTTATTAAACTATCACACACAATTCATTGAAAGTTGCACCTTTATTTCAGAGATATTACATGTTTTTAAAAGATATGTTAGGGACTGAGCCCCGGTGGGGCAGTGGTTGAGTGTGGGACCGCGGCCCATTGGCGTGGTGGTTCAAATCGAGCAGCAGCTCTCCGGGAGCAAGGTTGGGTAGCTCCTATGACCACCAGAGGGCAGTGATACCCCCCCCCAAAAAAGATATGAGTACCTTAAATGATATATCAATATAGATGACAACACATGTGAACCTCCAAAATATTATGCTAAGTGAAAGAAGTCACACACATAAGCCACCACACACTACACGGTGCCTGGACAGACAAGCACCTGACAGAGTAGACTCTGCCTCAGACAGAGTCTACCTCAGAAGCACCTGCCTCAGACTTTGAGGAGCTCTGGTGGCAAAGTAAGCAGTTCGAAACCACCATCTGTTCCTTGAAAGAAAGAGGAGGCTTTCCACTTCTGTAAAGAGTTACAGTCTCAGGAACCCACAAAGGAAGTCCCGCCCTGTCCTACTGGGCCCCTATGAGTCAAAATTGACCCAGCAATGAGTTTTGTTTTTGTGTTGCTATTTTGGACTTTTAATACTAAGGGGCACCTGACCGAACCCATAATCTTTTCAATCGATTTTGCATTTTGAAGTTAGCCAACGAATAAGGAAGATAGGAGAAGAATGGACACACTTGAAATATAACGTTGGCACAGAACACGGAAAGTACCGCGTCCCCAATCTGTCTCCGCAGAAGCAGCCAGAAAGCTCCTGTTTCCAGGAGAGACCAGTCTCTGGAGAAGGACACCCTGCTTGTCGAGGGAGGGTGGGGGGTGTCCTGAAAAAGAGGAAGACCTATGAAATGGAGAGAGCCAGTGCCTGCAACAACACGTCCCAGCACAGCGACCGTCAGGGGTCTGGGGCACGACTGGCCGCTGCCTCGCTCTGGCTCACGTGGGTCCGCTCCGAGCGGAAGCGCGGGCGGGGCAGCACATTCACCACTGACCTGACTGAGAGACAGAAGGCCGGCTGGGTGGTGACGGCCAAATTGTACAGAGTTACTTCAGGGAATGATGAAAATGTTCTCCCTAAACGTGATTGTGGTGATGACGGCACAGTTCTGTGAACATGCTAAAAACCACTGAATTGTCAACTTTAAATGAGCGGATTCTGTGATAAGTGGATACTAACTCACTAAAGCGGCTACCAAAAAAAATCCTCTTAGATTTGAGAAACTATTCTCTAGTATAATGGGAGTACGGGGTCTGAAGGCGAGCTTAAGTCTGCTTGGGACAGATCTAGGACAGCTTCCTGGAGGGCGCCTTGATACCTAGGCGTGGGTGGGACTTTGGCCAGGCCAGTTGAGGAGGGAGGGTCTGGAGGAGGTGATTTGGGTGGAGGTACACATAGATTGTGGAAGAGAGGGGGGGGTCGCAGGAGGAAATGCTTGAAAAACAGTCTGGGAAAAGACAGACAATCAAGAAAAAGACTTTCATGCCAAAGGACACAGACTTTAGGAATCGTGGCGTCGGGTGGGCATGGGGGAGCCATGAACAGGGGTCAGCTTGGATGGAATGAAAGAGGGTAGTTCATAGAGTCCCCACGGGGTGGCAGGAATCAGGGAAGGGGAACATGCGGAGGGAGGCTGACTGGTGGTGTAAACTCTTGACTACAGTTGAGGATCTGAAATGTAAACCGGCCTCCCTGACAAGACAACATTGCTGTTGAAGCAGAAAGGAACTACAGCTGCTGCTGCCCAGAGGGGAGCACGTTGAAGGCCAGGAGCCCACGGACTGTGTCATTTTCCTGCTGTGAAGACGGGCCTGGGGGCCCAATCTCCTACATGTTGGCAACTCTCTCGCTAAAGCATCGAGTCAGAAGCCTTCTTCTAACCACAGGACACGGGCACCGGTTGGCCAGCATGAGCATCTCCTTTGAAGCTAAGGACAAAAAAGGGTTCGCAAGGCAGAGCACCCCGCCCTGCCTCCGGAAGCGTCGTGTTTAAACAGATGCTGGGAACAACTGGGCGGCCTGGCAGCGGCCACCGCATTCCAGAGGTCACAGGGGACAGAAAAAAAACCCCTGGTCGCGCTAGAAGTCACACAGGAGGCATCAGATTGACGCATTTACTCCCCAGAAATGGAATCTGGAGAAAGAAAAGGGGGGAGGTTGAGAGCGGGGGTGGGGGTGGGGGGCGGAAAACAATGACCAGCTCAGACGAAGGGAAGCCAGCTGGAGGTGGGAGGCCGTTCTTCAGCTCAAAATCCTGCATTGTACAAGCTGAAGCAGGCATCTGTCTGCCCTGAGCTAAGCGGCCTCATATCTCACCAGGACGAAGACCTGGGACTCGAGGGGCTGACC
>PVJH01040184.1:0-15894 GCA_004026705.1 Nesogale talazaci
GAAAGAAGAGGAAATTAATGGGAAGAGTTTCTGTTCAGTGAGAGAAAAGAGATTGAGTGCTGTTACATTGTGGAGATCACAGTCACTATCGCAAAACAGCATGCATGTGAATTATTGAATGGAAAATCAATTTGTTCTTTAAATTATCATTCAAATTTTAATAAAAAGCTTTGTTAAAAAAAAACAACAACTGTGTCCAGGATAATAGATCTTTGGTCAGCCAAGACATTATCTGATGCCCTCCTGTGACCCAGAGAAGGCAGAAAGATTCCATTCACATGAGATAGGTTTTGGAGTCACTAAACCTGAAGGAATGAGGTGAAGGGTCATGAGGTAATTTATATGGGTCACCTTAGAAGGAGTCGAATATTAAAAGACTCGAGAGATATACCTGATAAACTTAGGTGTTGGCACATGTAATGTAGGCTTAGATATGCATGTTTCAATGTCATGCAACACAGCCCATTTGACTCTAGATAAAGGGAAGATCTCAATTTATCTTAGATTAAATTTCTGGCAACGTACTAGAATAGAGACTTAAAATAAATAGTTTGTTGAGAATAGAAAGAAAGAAATTAGAAAATCACATTTTTATGGAATGAGAGCATCCAAATATACCTATTTGGAAAATTTGGGGGAACACTGAAAAAGAGCATAGCAAAATGGCTTTCTGTAGATGTGGAGAAACATTCTGTCTATACCTACAAAGAGCTTACTTCCAAAAAATAAAGAAAGAAAGGAAGAAAGAAAAATCTGAACAGAATTATAAAGCCTACAAAAAAATGAGTTATCCTTATGAAAACTTTGCTTTGCAGGGAAAATTTAATGTGTGTAATAAAGCAAAGTACTAGTTCTGGATGCTTAGTTTTGTTTTGATTTTACTTATTTTCTTCACTTATTAGCTATGCCACTTAAGTAAGTGTGAATGAATTCTTTTGTATTTCCTCATCTGTAAATGTGAAAAAATACATGATTCATCTACACTATTGGATTTTTGTTTGAGTCATATGAATACCAAGTATTTAAAGCATGTTTTGCAGTTTGGGAATCCAGGTGATTGTACTCAGTCTTTCATTTGTCATTGTTGTTTCTCTTACCTTAGTAACCCCAGCAAGTAAAAGTTTATGATCCTCGATTTTGTTTCAAAACTTTTTTAAACAATCAACTTTTCAAACAACCATCTTCCCATATTGTCTGTTCACCCATATACTTATTTAAGAAAAGATTCTTGACTTCTCTTTCCTTCTTCTGTCTCTTCTCTACTCCCTTCATGATTTCTTCCCTTCTCTATTCATATATCTATAAAACACTAAGCTACAAGGGCAAACAAAACAATACTTGTGCTCAAGGAGCTTGCGTTGTTGTTAGAAGTCATTTGGTTGGTTCCACTCTTACATAAGTTCCTTAAAACTCTGTAAAGAGGAAAAAATAAAATAAAAAACATGACCCAGTTCTGCACTATTCTCACAATCATTGTTCTTAAGTTCATTATTGCAACCACTATGTCAATACATCTTATTAAGGGTCTTCCCATTTTATGCTAACCCAGAGCTTGATGTACTTCTCTGGCAATCAAACATTATGTCCTTCCCCAGGTAATGGATCCAATTTACATGAGACAAAGTCTCCCATCTTGGAGATGTAGTATCCACAGGCTATATACTTCTAGGACTTTTTTTTTTCCTGACAGCCTATCGTAATTTCAATATTCTTCACCAGCATCATCATTTAGATGCATCAATTCTTCTCTGGTCTTCCTTATTCATTGCCCAATTTTCACATGCTTAAGAGACGATATTATATACATGTTGTATGTCAAACACACAGTCTTCAAAGTAATATTGTTGCTTTTAAACACTGTGAATTCAAAACCTATAAAATAGACTATACAGTTCAGTAGAATAAAGGTATCACAATTTAAACCTATACATGTGTGAATGTAACATATATAGGTATATGTAAATATATAAACATGTATGATTTTAAATTAGTGTATATGAATGAGGATATGTAAAAACAAGTACTGCCAGGATAGAGCTCATATGTGCACAGGTTCATTAAAGACAAGTGTATGGTGACGGACAAGTTGTCTCAGTAATAACTCTATTCCTAATCTCCTTGGAGGAGATCTGCCAGTGAAGTGGTTATGCATTAGACTACAATCCTCATGGTTAACCATGCAAAACCATCAGTGCCTCCACTTGAGAAGGACTGAGGTTTCTACTTCTGGAAACCTACATGGGGTCGCTATGAATCTGCATTGATCCAATAACAGTGAATTTGGTTTTGTTTGTTTGTTTAATTTTCATAGATTACCTTTTTTAATCAAAACAATAGATTCTGAAGCATCTTCAAGCTCAGTTAGATTCAAATTGGAGAGGTCATCTCAAAAAAATTACTGTAAATATTTTTGGGAATCCCAAAGGACTAATCTTGATAGATTTTCTCAAAGCACACATGACAATAACAGGGACATATTATGAAGAAGTTTTCAGAAACTTGAAAGCTGCATGGTCGAGAAAAATACTAGGAAATATGCAAAAAGAAAGTTCTTCCTATCATGCCAATGCACCTAATTTTTGAGGGTAGCAAGGAGTGTTCTATAATAATTTTGCTCAGAAACCTCACACCATTCACTCTGCAGCCCTAATGTTGCTTATAGATATGGTGTGATTTTAAGAGGACAGAAATCTGCTGGGCAAGGTTAGATAGGAGAATACCACATCTAGAAGTGTGTAGATCGAGGTGTAGGATGTGCCCTGCCCAAGCAATGGTTCAGAGTTCTTTCAGAACTGCCAATAGATGCCAGATAAAGCACTGTGTCATAAGCCTCTTTCCAAAGCTTCTCAGCTCTAGCTCTCCATTTAAGTGCCCGGAGTCACCTATTTTTGTAAAGAAGACCCTTACTCCGAGGTACTCAGTGTTACTCCTTTCTAGTCTACCACTGCATCTAACAGTGACTCACTCCTGCTGCTGCTGCTCCTCTGATACTTCTCGAGTGTCATAACTTTCTGCTCCTAGATTAAGGAAATTCAATGTGCAGGAACCTCAGGGTCCAAAGAAATTGCTACACTCCTACCTCTTTATTCATAATGATAGTGAGATCCCCTTTCCTACTTCTGCAAAGTTTCGTTTTAATCTTGCTTTTACTTAACTTTTCATTGTGGAATAGATGAAGGCTTACAAGTCAGATGACCAGTTTTATATTCAAAAAACACATCAAATCTCCCATTGCCTTACCATTTCCATCACCACCTTCATCACCACCACTATCCCCATCTCCCTTTTGTTGCATTTTGTTTTCCCTTTTATTTAAATAACACCTATTGACCTCTAGCTGTGATTCCTCCTACCTCCTTCCTCTTTTACCTCCGGTAATCATCAAAGTCTGTTTCTTTTCGTGTGAAATTTGTCTTGTTTTTTTTTTTCTCAGCAGTCGTCTCATACAATAATTTTCCTTTTGTGTTTTATTAATTTTACACAGTATAATGTCCTCCAGGTTCATTCATGACATCAGGTGTTTCACAGATTCGTTGTTATTTTTTATTAAAAAGGTCATTTTATTGGGGGCTCTTGTAGTTCTTATAGAAATTTATACATCAAATGCATTAAGCTTATTTGTACATAAGTTACCATCATCATTTTAAAAACATGTGCTTTCTATTTGAGTTCAACTCCTCTTTCTCCCTTCCCTTTTCCCCTGTCATCCTCATGACACGTTGATAATTTATTATTATTTTCATATTCTGTAGTGAACACTGTCTCCCTCCATCCATGTTTCTGAAGTTTGACCCCCATGGTGAGGACGGTTATGTATCGATCATTGTAATCAATTGCCCCTTCCTCCCCTTCTCATCTTATCTTACCCCTACCCTCCTGGTATCAGTATGCCCATTTCTGTTCCTGAGGGCTTTATCTAACCTGGATTCCACGTGTAGCAATGTCTTATCTCTATGAGTGTATACTACAGCCAGAACTGAAAGGCAGTACTGGGTCATGATAATGGGGGTGAGGAAGCCTTGAAGAACCAGAGGAATAATTTTTGTTTCATCAGTTCTATACTGTGCCCTGGTTGACTCATCCCTCTCGTATGACCCTGCTATGAGGGCTATCCTGTTGTGCACAAATGGGTTTTGGATTTCTGCTATGACTCTCCTCACTCTCAGCATGATTTTGTTTTATTTTGTTTGGGGGCTTCTGATGCCTGTTACCTGATCCTGTCAACACCTCATGGTCACACAGGCGAGTGTGCTTCTTCCATGTGAGTTTGCTCCTTCTCTTCTAGATGGCCTCTTGTTTAACTTCAAACCTTTAAGACCCCAGACACTTTATCTTCTGATAAACAGGCACCATCTACTTTAATCACCACATTTGTTTGTGCACTCATTTTGCCTTCCACAATACTCTTGAAAGGGTGAGCATCACAAAATGCCAGGTGGTTATAACAACACGTTCTTGCACAGAAGGAAGGCTTGAGCAGAGGCACAAAGTATATCCACTTCCCCAATGTATCACCATATATTGTATGTACATACACCAATGCCTTTATTCTTATTAATTAATATATTTATGTAAGTACACAACTATGTTTATACCTATATCCATAGCTTTGCCTTCTAGGCCTTTCTGTTGTTTCCTTTCACCTTCTTCCTGTCCCACCATCACCCTTCCTTTTGTCTCTTTGTAATTCATCTCAGCTAGATTGCTGTTGCTCTAACACCACTGGGTTCTCTAAATCCTTATCATTGTTGATTTTTATTCCCTACTTGCCCCCCTGTCTATGGTGTTGTCTGCTTAGTACTCCTTTCTCCCAATTCCTCCCCCGCACCAAGTCCCTTCAGATCCATTGGCCCTGTTGCTTCCTCCTCGGGCTTGCTTTCCATGTCTGTCTTAAATAGGTTGGCAAAACAACAGAAACAGACACTAAACAAAAGATTTAATTAAAAGAGAGGGGAGGAAACATTAAAGCATATATAATTCCAGGTCTGCCCACTGACCTTTATGACTATCTTCCCAAGGTCTGGGGGATTCTGGGAACACTCCCTGCTAGCCTGAAGTCTATTTGGGGGGCTGCTCAGAGGTTTTGTGGCTTGGTTTTGCTCCCATTGCAGATCTGTTATATTCCCTTTTTGGTTCACCCCACTGTGTGTGTTTATTAGTGGGGGGGTTAGATCAGGCTCACTCCCAACTATGTATCACCAGTATTGGCCTCTGTCACAGTTTGCTTCAGTAGGGGAACATCATGTCTCTCATTGCTATTCCTTAATGTAATATAGTATTACATTGCATTTTTATACCAGTTCATCCATTCTTCCGTTTAAAGACACTTTGGTTGTTTCCATATTTTTGCTAGTAGGAAGTATTGCAATATACATGAATATGCCTATATCTGCTCTTGTATTATTCATATTTTGGGTATATATCAAGTAGAAGCACTTCTATTCCCTTTTTTGAAGATGTACCATACCACTTTCCACATTGGCTGCACCATTTTACAGCCCTGTGAAGAATGTATGAGTCGCTCTGAATCCTCTCCAGTATTTTTGAACTTAGGATTAATGCAAATATTAAATCATTTTACATTTCAACCACATCCAGTAGAATTGGACATTTAATTCCACAGTTTCCAAACACTCTTTTTGTTATCACCCTTGAGGCTATCATCCTTTCACTCCTCCCCCAGTTCTGTGCCCACCTCCTGCCAAACACTTACTCCACTTGCTCACTCTATAGGTTCATCGGTCCTAGTTTTCATACATCAAAGAATGAAAGAACATACACTACAACCTCAAGAGGGTGACCTCAATACCATAACACTTCTGAGATACCCCTTAGAATGTACAATCAAAAAACCAAACAAAACAATACATCCCCCAAATATATAAAATTTTGGAAACCAGATTAGGTTTAGCATGCATCATAGAGAGAATCTGCTGACAAGTTTTAACTTTTCAAGTCAGACACACGCCTTGGATCTTCTATACTCACTCTCCAATGCTCTCCATTTACTGTGCACTTTCCTTCAGCCCCTCAATTGTGGATCGAGAGAGTTCATCAGAGGCTTATTTCTTTTATAGTTCCACCAATGAATCTTGAACTCCGTCTTTCATCCATAGTCTTTTACAAACCAGATCCTTTAGATGCTAATACAAATCTCTTCCTTGGCTTCAGATTATACGTTTTACCGTCTTTAGGTGATTGGTGATGATGTGCCTCTTCCTTAGGCACTTAGTTGGCACCCCACTTAGATGGGTCCTTGTTTGGAGACAGGCTTTTTAAGAGCCCAGACACAAGGTACCATCTAAATTCTTTTCCAGAGTTTGCTATCAGCACCCATCTCATTTGTGTTCCCTTCCTAAGGGTGAATATCAAGCAGGACCACATCACTGTCCTTGAAGAATGCATAGAATTCCTTTGTGTATATATGTTGTTGATTTATTATCTGTTCTTCTATTGGTGGGCATTTGAGCTGTTTCCAACTATTTGCTATTGTAATCCATGCATTTATGAGCACAAGAGTCTACATGTCTATCCGTGTATGTCTCTTCCTTCTTTAAAGTATATATCAGTAGACGCATTGCCGGAATTTGTGGGATTTTCTATTCCTAGTTGTTTGACATAGTACCACATTGCTTCCTACAATAGCTTTTACAGGTATAAAATTTTTAGGAGGTCCCAGTTTTCAAGTTTGTTGCTACTACATTCTAAGGATGGCACAGAAGCATGCATTGTTTTGCTCTGTTGCACATAGAGTATCAATGAGTTAGAACAAACTCAAAGGCACCTCACAACAACAGTCACTAAAAATGAGTAGTACATGATTTCTATGGGAAGGTTACTGGATAGCAATCTTCCTCTTCATGAGAGAGGTTCAAAATGTTCATTGAAGTTAAACTAAAAGATAATGGCACTTTTAAAGCAAACTTTTTGAAGCCCTCATTCACTATACTTATTGAATCTTTATGCCGAGTAAATAATAAAAGACATTTGCTTGTAGGAAGAAGAATGTGGCATCAGGATTTAAGAAAGACTTGTTAAAAACTTGTGATATGCTGATGACACAAACTTGTTTGCTAAAAATGAGGAACTGAGGCATATGCTGATGAAAATCAAGTTGCAATATGGATTCCAACTTACTGTAAGGAAGACTCAAATCCTCATAACTGGACCAAGAATAATAAATGGACCACCATGATAAATTGAGAAAGGGTTGATATTGTCAAGTGTTTCAATGGAAATATCAATCAAGAAATCAAAAGTTGTCTTGCATTAGGTACATCTGCTGCACAAAACCTATTTAGAGTACTGAAAAGCAAGATTGCTACTTTGAGCCTAAGGTATACCTGTCCAAGTCATGGTGTTTTCAATTGTCTCGTATGCATATGAAAGCTTAACATTAAATAAGAAAGACCAAGAATTGATGTATCTGAATCGTGATGTTACCTAAGTAGACCTAAGCATACTGTGACTGCTAAAGGAACTGTGGAAGTTACATAATCTGTTGTCAACTTGGGAATTTAGAGTAAAGTAATAATATTTAGCCTGTTGATCAGATCACAGCTTCATGATCTCATTTGGAGGTTTTAAGGAGATAAATAGCTCATTGGAAGCAGGACACAGGCTCACTCCCTGGAAGATATGGCAGCTGACAACACACATGGAGCCATGGTAGTGCCCTGAACTGAAGGAACCCTGCGGAGAACCCTGCAAGCACTGAGATGTTTACAATGCCACTAGATCCACAAGACTTTCCACCCACTGGCTTGTGATCTTCCTGCATTCGGCACCACCGCGTGTGTTTTATGAGCCTGAAGAGGACTTTATATATTGGTATTAGACATATGGACTAATATCAGACTTAGGGCCTTGATCTGGACTGGGTTGGGATGTTTTCTCAATAATCAATTGCTGTTGTATATAAAACTCTTACCTACACATGAGCACCTATGAATTTGTTTCTCTCTCAACCCAGGCTAACATAAGGACAGTCAATCTGTCTTGGAAGTAGTATAGCTATAGCACTCCTTAGAGATAATGATGGTAAGATTTAGTCTTATATAATTTGGATATGTTGTCTGGAGAGACCAGCCCCTGGAGAAGGACATTATGCTCAGTGAAGTAGAGAGGCAACAAAAGAGGAAGTCACTCAAGTGGCTGGATTAACACCGTGTTTGCCAATATAGGCCCAAACTTAGGAACAATTGTGACACCGGCACAGGACTGGGAAGCATTTTGGTTTGTTCTGCATCAGGTCACTATGAGTCAGAGCCAACTCAATAGCACTTAAAAGCACAACACAACAGCCTATATACAAATCAGCAGCTTGTTGTCTGCTTAGGGTTAATATTAGGCAATAATATGTAGTGATGATGACATCGGTA
This sequence comes from Nesogale talazaci, assembly GCA_004026705.1. Lineage (NCBI taxonomy): Eukaryota > Metazoa > Chordata > Mammalia > Afrosoricida > Tenrecidae > Nesogale > Nesogale talazaci. The sequence goes on from PVJH01040184.1 coordinate 8,382, forward strand.
ATGAAAATATGAAGTTAGTTCCCATCAGATGAATTTGCTTCTAAATTTTTTAAAAAGTAACTACAATAAACACATTGAAGCTTGACAGTCACCTTTTCATTTTGAATGAAAACAAAATATTTAAATCCAATTTATCAGATAAAATCAGATTATTAAATGCAATAGAAACCATCAATGTTGAGTTGTCCCGTGAACACTTAAATTTACTTACTGAACTCTAGCAAACAATTTCATGTTTATCACATAAAAAATTCTGCTACCAGATATTGCTGGTATAAACCTCTTTCTCAAATCCATCGTATCTTCCTATCAAATCAGTGCCTCTTTTCAAATGCATAAGCCCTCTCAGTGTCCGTGTGAGCAAGCAAAGGCTTACCTGTGTTTTAATAAAGTAACCTGCCCCTGGAAAACCAAAAACGATCATTACCTGTCTTCATATTATCTAACTCTTTCCAATAACATTTCTCTATTGGTTTTAAACCATAAAATATCCACTTTTGGTGGTTAAACAAGTGCTTTGTATAGGTTTACGTGTGTGAATTTCACATGAATACAATTCAGTAGTCTTGAATTTCTATTCTTTCCAATGCTGCCCAGAATTTGTTTTTATTCACAGTCTACTACTTTTGTGTAATCAATAAAACACACAAAAGTATTCTTGACTTTTATTTAATTTTAATAACGAATATTTTTGGATGCTTATTTAAAAATAAAGTCCAGACAAACATATAACTATCCTTCAAAAACACAGAGAAGATGAATGGATACCAACTTGATCTACATAATGATATTGTCATAAACCCATGATAAAATTTGATAATGATTATAAAAGGTTGCTCCAAATCTCCTACCCTCACACAATAATTAGTATTAAAGGATTTCGCAGGCTAGAACGTTTTCTATTGCAAATTAAATTTACAGATGATTTTCTGAAAAAAAAATTATTGAAAATCTATAAATACATTAAAATGTAAATTGCACTGCTATAATTAGTTAAATCAGGGAAATGCAGAAACACTTCTTTGGTTTAGGACAGAAGTATTTTAACTCTTCTTATTTCCTTTAAATAAGTATTCCTCATGTCTTTAGCTCATCATACAAAAGGTGATATTAGAAATACATATTAGAGATTCTGTGACTTCCTTGGATGGCCCGGTGTGCCTACTTGACAGTGAATAGAAAATCATGCACCTCTACAGATGGATAAAATGAAATATCTGTGCTGTAAGGAAGAGCTGTTTTGTTAGAACTCTACCAAGAAAACCTTTTTGTTTCTTCCTGTGTCCCCGTTTACAAAGAGGCAAATGATTAAATTTGCTTCACCAAATTAAACTCATACAGCTTCCTACTGGGTACTGGGGAGAATTTATGGAATACCACCTGGAGGGCAGCTGCTCTTTTCTGCATGGGCTGAATATCATTAAATTGCATCAGCATCATGACGTGCTGTTGGAACTTTTGGTTTTCCCCAGAGCACCTCTGGGTTTTGGAGCAGTGGCAAAATACAAAAGACCATGTTCTGGGCAGGTGCACAGACTCTTTTAATTTCAATAGAGATATTTCTGGAAAACAATGTGTAAAAAACACTATGCAGTGTTATTGCTGTAGGAGGGAGGGAGGAAGGAAGGAAGGAAGGAAGGAAGGAAGGAAGGAAAAGAAAGAGAAAAGCAGGAGGTGGAGAAATGTATCCATTTTTCTATTGCCTTGAAGTCTCAGTCAAATCTACTTCAACTAATAACAACTGTTTGACACAGCTTAACTGCTCCAAAGAGTTTCCAGAGCTGTAATCTTAAAGGAAATACACAGTCACAAGAGCACGACTTTCGCTCATGGACTGGTCAGTGGGTTTGAATGGCCAGTCTTTTGCTTAGCAGCTAAACACTTTAAACACTGTACCAACTGAACGTCTAAGTCTCCTGGTAGTTCTTAATATGTGAGATGTGTAATCATCACTGATTTTATTCTAAAACAGTACTTGAAACATCATCAAAACCCACAGGGGGAAAAAAAGAGTTAGTAACAAATTGATAAGTACTTAAGATTTTAGCACCCAATAGGAACCCTGTGTACATGTAAGCACTAAAGTCTCCCTGTTTATCAATGCATATACTAACAGTAAAATCTGGTAAAACTGAAACATGGGTAAGATGGAAATCTGTCAGAGAAGGAAGACACAAACAGCTTCCACTGAAACAACAATAGAAACATTGCTATAAAGGTGAGCCACCTTTGGAGGAGCAGCAGAGAGAATAAGTGAGGCTCATGAACTGCACCCTGGAAAAAGCAGAAAATTTGTGAGATGCAGAGAAATGAGGCAACCCTCAGAATTCTCACTTTCGTAGGCATCACTACCATAATACTTTTTGTTGTAGCTGCAACATTATTCTGACCCAGCATGACTAGGAATGAGCATTAGGGCCCACAGAATGGTATAACAATTTGTAAGCAAAATCCTGATCAGTTAGATTTTTAGAGAAAATTAGAATATATATAACAGAATATGGTAACCTACAAAAGAGTGCTTAGTCCCTCTTCATAGTTTGCTATGTCTTACTGTCATTTAATGAAAATTGTTTTATCTTCTATTTACCAAAAGGATAAGAATATGATCTATATTTAAGTTAAAATAGAAAAAGAAGGACTACAAGAGAATATAGTACTGACACTTGAGAAGGAAAACAAATCTTTTTTTTGAAAAATAAACACTTCATACAAGCAATATTAAACAGTATGGGTGGACCATATCTGTCTTCTTTATTTCCAATAGGCAGGGTACAGACATGCCTGTTGATCAACCCTTCTTTACCTACTCACACACAAACTGTCCTTTCCACAGCACTCTACATCTATGCTGAATTTAATAGTTTGTTGCAGATTGACAAACGGAACTCACAGACAATACCATAATTATTGGGCTTTATTAGGGAAGTTACTAGTTTACCAAAAGTCAGAATTAGCCAACTAATCGTAAGGATACTGTCATTGGTCCACAGCACCATGTCTCCTTGGCCAGCAACAAAGTCTCTCTGTGGCCTCCAGTCACTCAGACACGTGATAACTTGGCTCAAGAAATCTTAGGTCAGATAAAGAGAAGCTAAGTCTAAGTTTTAGATTGGCCCTCTGATCTCAGCTTCCATCAGATGGAGGTCTTGAACATTCTCTTCCAGTAAACCTCACTTACTCTCTCTGTTGCTCCTTCAAAAATGTTTTACCTTTATAGCCAATGGATGGTAACAAAATCTGACCAGTCCTCTCCATTATTTGTATAGTCCCAAGCAATCATTTGGTGGGATATTTTTAGATTTGAGTAGATGAGACATATAAAAAAATCACTCCATCACACAAATGTGTACAAAACAGACAATATCAGAAAGAAAAATTGTGCTTAATGACTATGCCAAAGCATTCTATTGTGTGGATTATAACAAACTATGGATAACCTTCAGAAAAAATGGGAACTCCATAACATTTCATGGAGCTCTTGTGGAACTTGTACATGGATAAAGAGAGGGTTGTGGGAACTCCACAAGGGAATCCTGAATAATACAAAATCAGGAAAAGTGTGCGTCAGGGTTTCATCCTTTCACCATATTTATGCAATCTGTACACCATGGAAATCATCAGAGAAACTGGGTTATGTGAAGAAGAATGAGTTTCAGGATCAGAGGAAGACTTAGTAATTAGAAGTTTGTAATACGCAGATGACACAAATTTGCTTACAGAAAAGAGGGAGGATTGGAAGCACTTGCTGACGAAGATCAAGGACTTCAACCTTCAGGATGAATTATGCTACGATATAAAAGAGAGCAGAATCTTCACAATTGTACCAGTAGCGAACATCCTGATGGAGAAGAGGCCGATGCCAGCTAGGATTTTGACTTGTTGGATCCACAATCAAATGCTCGTGGAGGCAGCAGTTAAAAAGATCAAGAGACACCTCGCATTAGATAAATCTGCTGCACAAGACCTCTTCAGAGTATAGAAAAGCAATACATCTCCAGGACTAAGGTGCACTGGACTCAAGAATTTTCAATGGCTTCATATGTATGTAAAAAGTGTACATTGAATGAGAAAAACCAAAGAAGAATCAATGCATTAAAATTGTGGTACTGGAGAAGAATATTGAAAATACTTTGTAATACTAAAAGGACAAATTGATTTCTATTGAAAGAAGTATGGCTAGAGTGCAACTTAGAGATGAGGATGGAGATAGTCTATTATATTTTGGGCATGTTGTCAGAAGGGACAACGAGAGAGAGCAAACGCTAGAAGAAGACATGCTTAGTAAAGTACACAGGGAGGGACGTGGAAAAAGAGGAAAACCCTGAAGTTGATGGATTGGCACAGTGGCTGTAACAATGGCTCGAGCATATGAATAGATGTGAGGGTTACACAAGATCAGACAGCGCTTCTTTCTGCTGTTCCTCGAGCCACTGTGGGTCGGAACTGACTTCATGGCACTTCGCAGCAAGAACAACACAAACCGCACAACGAAAGGGCCCGCTCTGCACTCTCTCTCCGTCCGACAGCAAAATCGCCTGCCGTCTACTCTAAAACCCTGTGGTTCTTTTGCTGTTAGGTGCTGTTAAGTTGGTTCCACCTCATAGAGACCCTTGGAAGTGCCTGCATGTCCTGCACTAGACTCCCAACTGTTTCGAGGATGAGTCCATTCCTTCCGGCCCCAAATCTATCCATCTTGTTGAGAGCCTGCCCCTCTTTCCCTGTCGCTCTCCTTTACCAAGCATGATGTCACTCTTCAGAAACTCGTCTCTCCTGACAGTATGTCCAAAGTGTATGGGGTGAAATCTTGCCATCCTTGTCTTCAGAAATGTGTCCAAATGAGGTCATAATGTTGTACTCTTGGATGTCAAATACATTTGTCACTAAGGATAGAAGTCAAATATATTCACTATGGTACCCTAATAGCTTCTTTTTTTTCTTCTAGTTCTCTAATAGCTTCTTTTCCTGACCAAGTCTTAGTATGTATGAGTCCTTCAGTTCTATTGAAACAAAAATTCAAATGTTTTGCTTTTCCTTCTGGTAAATTAAAGGTAGTAGTAAGGCAATCTTCCTTTACTGATATTAATATCTGCAATGTATACAATAAGAATTGCTCAAGTCCACCATATTTCAGGTTTGCTAACCTACATATATTTCTTTCCTTGTTGCAGTAAGCACTTCATAAATGCAAAATAATAGAAGGAAGAGAGGTGACTAAACAGGTCATTGTGTGGTAGTAAACTACAACAACAACAAAACCAAGACAGTGTTTTTAACTTTTTACAGATATTTGACAACATGACTCCTATTCTTTTGTTAAATATTAAGCTCAGATGTTTCAAACCTAAAACAGAATGAACAGCATCCCAAAGTCTCCTTAAATAGAACGCAATAACTTTTCCCACCTTCTCCATCTGTTAAAATCCTACTCACCCTCCAAGGCCAACATCAAATATTGTTTTTTTTTTCATCTTTTATCGATCTCCCTAGTCAGAATTAATCATTTCCCTCTGGGTCTTCCCACATCATGCTGTTCATAACATTCCTACTGGAATGCACAAGTTATACTTAGTACTTAGTTCTTTCCAACATGGACTCTTCCTCTAGATGGTGAAATCTTTGAGGATAGAGGTGAAGCTTTATTCTGACACTCTTGTTCCCAAGTATTTTAGACAATATGATAAACTCAATTGGTATTTAATAGAAAGAATTGTTTCAATGAAATTTAAAATGAAATTAATAATCAGGTTAAATTTGAATTAGAATCAAACTCTATCTTTTATGCACCCACTACTCACTTATCAACATGATCAGATTCCAAAGACCAGGCCATTATGCAAAGATAAAATATGTCCACAACAGATAGCAAAATGGAATACTACATTGTCTTATAATTGACACATTATATCATTACATATCTGCCAAGCCACCGAGGATCATAACCAAATCAATTTGACATCAATCTTAATATTCACAGTCAGCATTCCTCTCACTTATACTTGAATTTTAATCACTGCAAGATGTGCTTTGTTTATGTGAAAAATCATTGAATTGTAGATTTCTTACAATTGTCATAAATGTGAAATATCTGATAACAAGAGTTTCAATATGTGAGAAGCAGGTGAATGACATTCGATAAATAACTTCTCTGAGTCTTCATTTCCTTATCTTTAAAATAGAATGACTAGTGGTTTCTTAGGTTGACATGATATTAAATGAAGTAATTATAAGTAAATGAAAAAAGACCTAGTATATTATTTTTTTCTTTTTTCCCATCCCAATAGGATACAGTTTTTATAGTTATAAGTTGCTCTTAATTCAATTTTGACATATTGACAGACAATTCCACGTGCATCAGTGTAGAACTGTCCCATAAGGTTTTCAATGGCTATTTTCCTTTCAAAAGCAAATCACCAGATCTTTCTGTCGAAGTTCCTCTGAGGAAGCATAAACCTAAAGCCTTTGGGCTAGGGGTCTAATGGGTTAATCATTTGCAATGACACGACCTAATGACTTAATGGACTTTTCCAAAAACAAAGCAAAATGAAACAATAGACGTGTTTCAATGAAGGGAATTCTGACTCACTGTCACCATGTGTGTTACTCAGTAGAACTCAAGAACATTTTCCTGAGTTCATTCTTTACCAAAATAGATAACCAGGCTTTCCTCTACAGCTTCACTAGTTGGTTTGAATCGTCAAACTCTCAATAAGCAGCTGTGTCAGGCAGGATTCTTAAGAGAAATAAAACCAGGACACTAGTAATTATCTTTATATATTTATATAGAGAGAAGGGTATAAAGATAAGAAAGAAACAGTAAACTATCTATAAAGCAGTACAAATTGCTCAGTGCAACTCACTTGAGTGAGACAGCTAGAAGACTGGCAGTCCTTCAAGTCTTGGTGGCCACTGGAGTAGTCCTTTGTAGAGCAATTCAGGCTATCTGGTCACAAGCAGCAAACAGCAAACCAGGTCACCTATAGTCAGCCAGATGACAGAGTCTTAACAGTCTCCAGCTCAAGAGATGTATATCCCAGGAGCGTGGCGAAGCAGGGCTTGAAGGAACTTCAACTCACAGCTCCACAGTCCACGATAAGGTGTCCCACGGGTAGTGTTGCTTGGAGGTCGAGGCACAGGGGGAACAAAGCAGCTGTCTGGTCCGAAGATCTGAAAGCAAGAGAGAGGGTGGGACTCGCTGAGCCCTTCCTATCTCTGCCCTACAATTCATCCTGTGTGTTCATTGGAAGTGCCATCACAACAGACATACCAATCTTCTGTGGCCATGTTGGTATAGCAAACCTACGCATGACAGCAGCCCACACACAAACAATATGCTCCACTCAGAAAAGCTCTGATAAAGTTTATTGTTGTTTGGTACCATGTGATTGGCTCAGACTCATAGTGACTCCATGTGCAACAGAACAAAACATTGTCTGGTCCTCTGCTACTTCCACAATTGCTGTGTTGCTTGAACTATTGTCACAGTCACCGTGTGATGCATCTTGTCAATGTT